>CAUYRT010028422.1:0-12233 GCA_963574885.1 Lepilemur ruficaudatus
TCGCTCTTGCTCAGGCTGGTTTCGAACTCCTGACCTTAAGTGATCCTCCCGCCTCGGCCTCCCAGAGTGCTAGGATTACAGGCATGAGCCACCGCGCCCGGCCAAAAGCCATATGTTTTAATTTCCTTCATGTTATAAAAACAACTGACAGAACTTTTAAGAGATCTTTGAGAATACTAAGGAAAATTCATTTATTTCTGTACGTATGTGATGACTTTGTTGAGAAAGAGGTGTTTGGGACATCAATCTGCAACCATCCATTTCCTATTAATTCATGCATTCATTCATTCCATATTTAGTATATGTCTGGTGGAGCTGGGAATAACACAAATATAAAAATTAAGATAATCACCATTCACCAAGAGCTCATAGATGGCATAATACAGTTACATAGCTAAATGCAACCACATGTTTTTCAAACGTATTCATCATCTGTAATTAAAGAAAAATGAAGTAAAACATCTGAAACATGAACTTATCTATGAGTTGCTACTTTCTTGGAGGGAACTGTAGAAGCATTAACATGTGGTTCTTTAGGTCATACTGCCCTCTGCTGACTCAGTTATTAACTAAGGACAACGTGGGTTTGGGGGATCAGACGATCGTTGGGAATGTGCAGTTTAAAGGAACTGCAGTTCCTTCTTTAAAGAATTCTATACAGAAGAGACGATATCCTATTAACATACTAACAGGATCAACAGATCAAATGATTGGGTGGGGTGGAAATTTGGAGGGAATGGGAATAAGCTGGGCAGAACTTTCTAAGGTAACCAGGCTATTAGGACCTAAGTCAGTGGTCCCTAAACTTGTCTGTGTGCAGTAATCACCTGCAGAACTTAACAAACATGCCTATTACTGCTCCCACATACTGTGATTTAATTGGTCTTAGATGAGGCTTAGGCTTTGGGATTTTTAAGAGTCTAATGTGAGAGAAGTTGGGAAGCAGTTCTAGCAATAGTGTAAGCCCACCAGGGTACAGGATTTTTGAAAAATTTAAGTCAAACTGTCCTGTTTATCTTTGTTTTGCTAAGAACCACCTAAGAATGGTACACTGTACGTCACACTGAAACTCACAGAATACTGGAACTGAGATCATCTAGCTCAGAGACTGCAAATGGACAAACTTTAGAGCATTTATGGTTCCCACACGTTAAGCCTGCATAACATTTTTTAAAACTTGAAATTAGTTGCCAATACTTAGAGTGTTCACATAAAAATCTAGATACTTGGCTTCTTTAAAAAGCCAGAAGATCTGACAACTTTGGACCTGAAGAGAAGCTACAGGCCAGAGCTTAGTAGTAGTTTAGTAGTGGTATCCTCTGGATACACACTTAGTGGTCAATGTCCTGCTTAAATTTGGTACCCAGAGTGAAATGTAACACCTTAGGGGTATTCCAACTATGGCTGGTAGCACTTGTATTGATAAAACTTGTAGTACACTAATTTTTCTGTGTGGTCATATAACAACATAAACAGTTGGTTCATGTTGAGCCTAGGGCCAACTGAAATCCCCTAGTCTTTTTTTATATGAAATAATACAAAGCCAGATTTCTTCACCCAAATGTATATAGCTCATTTAATTTATGTGACTATGTTACATTTATAATCTGTTTAATTTCATCTTGATGGGGTCACTTTGAGACTCTGTTGATTTGTTGCTGTCTTCTGTTAGCAATGTTGGGTTGCCTGTCCTCAAATCAGATGTTTCTGATGCCTTCATCCCAATCACTGACTTAAAAAATAAAGTTAAATAAGACAGAGCTCTGTGAAATATCAATAGAGATGAAAATCATACCATTTCAGTAATCAACAATTTGTTTAAATATCTGAATAGATGTCCATATACAATACCACCAAGGCCATATTTTTCTTCTTGACAAGGCTGTTAGGAAACCCTTTCAGGAGCTAATTTATACTGTCTATTCCATTCCTAGCAATGTAACACAATCCAAAGAAAAACTAGGTTAAGTGCTTGATGAATCCAAGTGGGTTACTAATGATTACCTTCTTTTCCAAGTACCTATAAACCATTTTGCTGCACAGACACACTAAGCTTGTCAAAATCTATGATTTCCCCATTTTTAAAAATCAGGATACTAGAAGTCATTAGCTATTTTTTGCTGTAGGCTAGCTGGCTACTTTAGTATGTGCCAGTCCCCCTCCTTTGAATCTTCACCTGATGGAAATGAAATTAAGATCATAAAGAAATTCTACTTAAGCAGAATTAAGGACTGAGGAGAACAAGGAGACATAAATCATGCATGTAGAACCAAGACCTTGCCAACACTGAGAAACCTGAGACAGAGCCTATTAAGTAGCCGCAAATGGCAGACATTTCTTTTTCAATGTGAAAAGTATCAGATTTAAAGAGGAACTTTTAGTATTACCATACTTAATGCCATTCTTGATCCAGTGATTATCTCAAAACAGGCAAAGAGTTTTAAATAACTTGACCGATTGGAAACCTCTTGGTATGCCAAGGCCATCCTGGTAGAAAAGCTCAAGTTCTTGTGCTCTCTGATAAACTCTCAAAAGCAGTTTCAGTCCTAGGAAGCTGATCCTCTGATAATTATTTTGGGATTCTTCGGAGTTCGTTCATGAGCCAAAGGGCACTACTGAGCAGAGCCAAGGAGCCTGACTGGTGAGTGGCAGCCAAAGGAGTCGGAACATACATCAGCAGAGTGCTAATGCCCAAGCCCGCCTGTTAAAAAGGAAAGAAAGCAATAAGAAAAGCAGTAACCACAAATTCAGACTGAAAATGACCAGGCATGGATAACCAGATACACAAACCTCTATACTCTCCCATCAGATATATATTTAAAATATATATATTTTTAATTTCACAAGCAAATATGCTTATAATGAAGGAAATCTCAACAAAACAGATAAACCTAAAATTCCCCTTAATTATCTTTCATCCCATCCCATTTCCCTATTACCAGTTTCTACACACTTGTACTTTTTTTTTTTTTTTTAAAGAAACAGTGTCTTGCTCTATCACCCAGACTGGAGTATGGTGGTATAATCACAGGTCAGTACAACCTCCAAATCCCGGGCTCAAGCCATCCTCCCTGCCCAGCCTCCTGAGTCGCCAGGACAGGTGCACACCAGCATGTCCTGCCAATTTTTAAATTTTTTGTAGAGATGGGGTCTGACTAACTTGCCCACGTTGGTCTT
This sequence comes from Lepilemur ruficaudatus, assembly GCA_963574885.1. Classification (NCBI taxonomy): domain Eukaryota; kingdom Metazoa; phylum Chordata; class Mammalia; order Primates; family Lepilemuridae; genus Lepilemur; species Lepilemur ruficaudatus. The sequence continues at coordinate 3,178 of CAUYRT010028422.1, forward strand.
GAACACCTGGCCTAAAGTGATCCTCCTGCCTTGGCTTCCCAAAGTGCTGGGATTATAGGTGTGAGCCACCAGGCCTGGTTCTACACTTACACTTTTGTATAAATGTTTATAGAGAAACATACAGTTTTGTGCTTTTAAAAAATATATTCTTCTGTCAGTTGCTTTTTTTTTCTTCCACTTAACAATATATAGATTGTTAGATCTCAATAAGATCTTGAGATCTTATTATTTTAAACTGCTGCACAGTATTCCGCAGCATGGACATAGCATAGTTGTTATTTAACTATTTAGGTTGTTTCCAATTTTTCACTATCACAACAATTCTATGATGAGTTTCCCTATACAAAGCTCTTTGTGCATTAGACTACTTTTAAGGGCAGACACTAATAAGTTAATTTGCTGGACCAAAGGATTATACATTTAACATTCTAAAAGATATTGCTAGATTGCCCTCTGGGAAAAGCTACACCAACTCATGCTCTCAATAAGAATATTTGAAGGTATCTATTTTCCTATATCCAGGCCAATACCTGATTATTTTTTCTTTTCCTTTTTTCATTTCTTTCCAATGTGAAAGGCACAAAATGGTACTCATTATTTTAATTTGTTCCTCTCTGATCATGAGTGAAGCTAAACAGCTTTTTAAGTTTATTGACCATTCATCAATAATAATTCTCTTGTGAGAATTGTGTACTGATATCCTTTACTTTCTGGTTTCTTTGGTTTCTGGTTATTAATCTTTTAAACTACTATAAATATTGAGAATATTTTCTCCTAGTCTGTCACCTTTCCTTTTTAACTTTGTTTTGGGGATACTATCAGACCAAAAAGAAGTGGTTTATACCTGTGTGTACGCCAAAGCCAGCAGAGTCACTGCTGCCACCCTGGTCCTTCTAGGAAGGGGAATTCTCCGGGAGAGGAAGTAGAGAGCTGTAATGGCAGTCACTGAAGTGATTCCCTGCAGGGAAGAAAGACTCATCACAAGTCAGGTTTACATGTATCTCCTCTGGAACCACTGAGCCACCACGAAGTACTTCCCTGCACCGGTTACATGACTGCTCTTCAGTTCCACCCTCATTACTTCTCAGCCTCCTCCACAATCCTCTTCTATTTGCCACTTAAATGTCGGTGTTACCCAGGGCTCCACCTAAGGGTCTGCATGTATCACGTTATACACACTCTCAGTGACCTTATCTACCTTCTAGTGTGGGTGTCCCCTAGATGTGGCCCTTTTTAAATAATTCTTTGCATCCATGTCCCTAATTTTACCTCTACTCTAATCCTATATTCTTAAAGCAGGGCTGACCCCAGCACATGAAGGTTACTATTTTCCAGGCTGTACTGGAGAGGTGGTGGTATTGCCAGCTGGGGCTGAAAAAGACCTAAAGTCTGATTTTCATTCCCACTCCTTCAGAATAAGGGTCTAGGACTGGCAATAAGGTCCCTTTTCCCCCTGATGTCAGGGAGAATGTTTCCCTATCAAATTTCTACATCTACTTCACTTCTTTTCCTTTTCAGAGCTGTGCACAATGACAACTTCAACCAGACTTTACTTATGCCAAAATATTGTGTGGAGGTGAGGATTCAGCCCACCCAAGGCAACTTGCCCCATCCTCAGCCCAGCGCCCCTTGGATACCTGAGTCCTCTGCACCTCTCTCTCCGGACATACTACTATCATCTCACACTCAATATGCCTCGATCTGATGACGTCCTCCCATCTCTAGCTCAACACTCATTCTGACGGTCCCATTTCTGTTGGTTTTAAACATGCCACAGAAGAAACTTTAAGATCTCCTTTGATTTTTCTTCATCTTTATTCCTAACAGCCAATCTTTACTAACTCTGTTCCTTTAAATCCTCTTTCAGATTCACCATTCTCAATTCCCACTCCCAGCATGTAGCCTTGATGCCGTCTCTCTCCCTGGCATTGTGTAGCAGCACTGCTGCTTCTGGCCATTTCCTTGCCACCAATCTTTCCCTGCTCCCATTCATCAAGCCCAGGCTGCCAAGCCCATCTTAACACGGCCCATAGTAGATCCTCAAAACATATTAGCTTAAATACACTGAAAAGTACTATTGCAGCTCCTGGCCCTGGTTCTGGTTTAGCTCTGATAGCTGTGTGCTTGGCAATCATGGTCTCTGTGATCCCCTCTCTACTCAGCTTCATTTCTGCTGAAATGACTCTCGGTATGTGCAGGTTTGAGGGATGTTATCATCTGCCAGGTGGTGAAAGGCATATTCGCACTTTAAGAAGCTGGCAATACCCTGAAAGCTAGAATTTGGCTGGAGTGGGTTTAAGTAATGAGGACAAAGGCATCAAATCAGAAATAGTCTTAGAATTGCTTCCAAAAAGAAGAGAAAATAGAATTCCTGCTCTACCCTCTCACGGCTGCCATCAGTGCTTCCCTGACCCCCCCGATGCCTGTGAGAGGCTCCAAGTGGTCTCTCTGATAGGTAACCACTGGTCACACTTACCAGAATCCGGTGATCAAACTGCACCATGGTGGGATTCTCAAAAACATTCCTCAGGATAGGGGAGAAGGTAAAGAGGTCCTCTGGGATCCAGGATTCTCCCATTTTGGGAAAGGAGTTGTAAACAAGCCCAGCATCCAGCCCTGCCACAAAAGCCCCTGTATTCCAAGGTAAACAGTATTTATTAAAATGAGATAAAGAAGAGACCAGTTCTAGTTCTGACACAGAAAAGGCCTATTATCCCAGAGTTAGACAAAGGGAATACTCAGAGAATAACTAGTTAAGAACTACAACAGAGGTTCTCAAACAGGGAATATATATCACAATCACCACGGAAACTTAAACCCCCTGCATCCTTACCTGCTCCCACTCCAAGATTCTGCCTCCTCTAGAGAAGTGGACAAGAAGCTCCAGGGGGAGAGGCATGGAGGTTTGGAAAAATTCCCTTAGTGATACTGATGCCCTCCCCACCCACTCCTGAGTACTACTGATCTATTTGGAAATGCTCTTTCCCCAGATATCTGCACAGCTGACACCCTCACTTCCTCAAGTCTCCACTCAAATACCATCTAATCAAAGAGCTCTGCCTTAAGGATCCTAGATAAAATGGCACTCCCCTACTCCACCTCTATCTCCTTATCCTGGTTTTATTTTTCTTTACAGCAGTGACTACCATCTGACACATTATGTTTTTGTTTTTGTTTTTGTTTTTGTTTTGGAGACAGGGTCTCAATCTGTTGCCTGGGTTAGACTGCAGGGGCATCATCATAGCTCACTGCAACCTCAAACTCCTTGGCTCAAGTGATCCTCCTGCCTCAGCCTTGCAAGTAGCTGCCACCATGCTCAGCTAATTTTTGTATTTTTTATAGGGACAGAGTCTTGCTGTTGCTCAGGCTGATCCTGAACTCCTGGCTTCAAGCAATCCTCTCACCTCAGTCTCCCAAAGTGCTAGGATTACAGGCATGAGCCACCATGCCCAGTCCACATTATTTTTTTATTGAGTATTATCTGTCTTCTCTAAGTATCCAATAAATGTCTGTTGAATGAACCCAGAAATGAGAAAACCCTAAAGCTTACAAAAACTAAATCCTAGATAAATACATAAAGAGGGTACCCATGAATTAATGGATGACTGACCCATTATTTATTATCAAAGAAAATTCAGAGAAGTTTGGACCACATTCCTTATTTTTGTGAATGCCACTTATCAAAATTCACACTTTCATACCAAAAAAAGAAAAAGAAAAGGGTAGAGTGGATCATTAGTTTGAATCATTATTTTTATTCCAGGGCAGTGCTGTCCCATGGAGCTTTCTATAAGAATGGAAGTGTTCTATATCTGTGCTGGGCAATATAACAGCCACTAGCCACATGTGCCTATTTAGCATTTGAAATGTGGCTGGTATGACTACAGAACTAAGTTTTAAATTTTATTTAATCTTAATTAATTTAGGTTTAAATAACCACATAAAGCTATGGATTCCTCTAATGGATAGTGCAGTTCTAGAGTGAGAGAGGGAGAGGTGGGGGTGTGGTTTAAAGAAAGAAAAACCTGTGTTGGTCTCTCTGCACCAATGAACTTCCCACCTTTAACCATCTCTGAGGGCAAGGCCTTTGGTCTGACCCATTTTGGTATAATATGATAAATTACATATAATGTTTGCGTAATAATATAACAGCTAACACGTAGCCTTTGCTACATGGCAGCTACTATTCTAAGCACTTCACATATATTACTCATACCATTGTCATAATCTCTATTTTACAGATAAGGTCTCTGAGGCCCAGAGAGGTTATATAGTTTGCCAAGGCCACACAGTGGTGAAGCTAGGATTTGAACCTAGGCAGGATGGATCTAGGTAGATGTTCAATATTTTGTTTGACTGACAGGAAAGTAGGATTTTTGGAAGGGAGAAGGAATAGAAAACAGAGGGAGAAGATGGTGGGTATGAGAGACAGGTGTCAAAGGGCACTATGAAGATGCAGGAGGAAGGGGCAAAGCATTAGGCCAAGAGATCCCACCTCAGCATGGAATGCACACAGGCCACATTTAATGAGAGGAATCCTACCTGAGAGAGCTGTAAGAAACACTAGACCTGCTGTTCCATGAGCAAATCGTCTCAGCCGTAGGAGTTGACGGGTTTCAGGCAACTAAATAAGAAAAAAAATCATTCAGATAAACTATACTGCAGGAACCATGGGAGGCAACAAAGATCTTCAATGCCAAACCCAAGTGACAACTTAAGATCAGATCTTCTTTGACCCCTAGACTAAGTTAAGTACTCCCAGAAGATATACTGTTCCAACATGCATCATATTTTACCACAATTATACATTTACTGTCTGTCTTCCCTGCTATCCTGTAAGTTTTGTGAAGGCAGAAACTGCCATCTGTCCATTTCACTATAGTAATCCTAGCCTAATGACTGGCATGTAGGTACTGATAATGTGTCTGTTCAATAACTGAATGATTTACATTATTCAGGGGAAAATGCTTCATCATAGTTGAAATGATGTGGCTTAATATATAGGATGGAATTTTTAAGTTGTGTGTGATAGTAGTGCTTAGCAAATACAGTTAGAATCAAAATTGCATAAAATGCTTAGAGTGGAGATTCCTGCATTTAGTGTTCTTGGTAAAGTCAAAATTTGTTTTTGTTTTTACTATAGTCAACTTTTGATACTAATCAGTGAATCATCAAATATTTGTTACGAACTTTATAAATAGGTGACTATAAATATATGAAGATGTTAAGTTAGAATGCTACCTCACGTGGTTTACAATCTAGTATATGAAAATTAGGTATCATTACCAAGATATCATAGGACAGTAAATTAGCGCTGTCCAGTAGAACTTTCTGTAATGATGGAAATGTTTCTATCATCTGTGCCTAATGAGAACTTGAAACATGGCTAGTGTAACTGAAAAATAATTTTATTTAAATATAAAGTTTAATACAAAGTTTATTTAAATAAAGTTAATTTTATTTAATTAATTAAAATTTAAATAGCCATATGTAGCTAGTAGCTACTGTGTTAGACAGCATAGCACCATATGGCTAATTGACTATCATCTCAAATCCTTTCCACAATTAAGTGGAATGTAAATAAATAAAAAGAGAAAAACAATAGATAGAAAATCATCAGTAACCTTTAAGAGTACGATTTCAGTAGAGAGCAATGTGTATATACGTGTAAGTGTGCATGTATAGGCTTGGGTGGGAAAGACAATAATAGGGATTGAAAAGAAGGAATGGGTTGTCAGAAGTAGAAGCTATAAATATCGGCAATTCATTTTGGAAGTCTGGCTTTGAAAGTCAGAACAGGAATTATTCAGATGTGGATTGTCTACAATATCAATGTTTCAACTCAGTCTGGCTTCTCTGTGGCAATGACTCCCAAGTCAACACCTCCAGTCCTTTATGGGATCTAAGCCACTAGCTCCAAGAACCTAATGGATGATTCCACTCAAGGTCCTACTGTCATCTCAAACTTCTCTCCATGAGCAGTTTACTCAGGTTAACCAATGATTTTAATATCTAATATCATACTCATTTTTTTTTTAAATACTAGGGAAAAAATGTCCTATAAGGGTGTGGTGATATTAAGGCCTCAAAAGTCTTACCTTGCTTCTAAATCAAAGCATAAAATGTAAAAACTACTGTCCTCCTTTCATCAGCATATAGAAAAACACTTTTAGACAAAATCACTAAGATTTACTATATTGTTAGGCTTGAATGGCAGGTCCTCATTTAACGAACACCACAATATGCCTCTTGTACACCACCAGAAGTTCAGAAAGAGGTCTGTTCTAACCTTCCCTGCCTCACCATCCACTGTCCCTTCTGGGAGTCAAAGTTAAAGGATATCTCTTGTTGGGACTCTTTCCCATTATTATTTTTTTAATTTGTGTTTCACCTTCCCCAATAGAAAATATTGACAAAATATTCAGCTCTTATATGATCCAATGGTTCTGTTTCTAGATATATAGCCAAAAGAACTGAAGGCAGGGTCTTGAAGAGTTATTTGTATACAATGTCTACCTTGTGCTGAGGGAGCAGCAGTGAGAGCGAGGTCCACAAGCTGGCACAATAAAGAACAAGGGCTGATCCCAGGTGGGCAGCAAGGCGATACTGGCTGACCCGAGGGATGTCGTGAGAGTCTGGTTTTTCTTCTAATCCACTTTTCACCATATACCATCCCAACAGACCCTAGAACCCCAAAGAGAAGAGGCAAATTAAACAAGGTTGAAACTGTTCCACTTTACTGAGGAAGTGAGTTTTATCATGAGTATCCCAACCTAACCCCTCCTCTTTCCATACCCTCCCATACACCCAGTATCCCAAAAGTCAAGACCTATCCACAATTCCACATATATCGCCATTAATATTTAACCACTCTTTAGAATAACGTTTTATCGAAGTGTAATCCAAATATATAAAAGGGCCCAAAATTGTATTTGCATGCAAAATCTTACAAATAACTTGATATAATTTAACATTCTATAAACCTGTGAAATATGAAAATAAAAAGATAACTGATTCTGTGAAAACTAGATTGAATGGTTTTGGAAAAGCTTAACAAAAGTAACTGCTTAAAAATAATTACCATCAAGGTAGGTGGGAATAACACAATTATAAAAGTTTTGGGGAGAAATCATAAAAATCTGTAAACTTTTGCATGCAGATTGCTTTACAAATATTTAAGTTCTTACTCTTAAGGAAAATTAAACTCGAAATCACAGTTTATGTTTAGGGAGATAGAAGAAATCTAGGGACTCACAGTCAAAGAAAAGGCGTTGTTGGCCCTGGATTTAAAAAGTTGTTAATGAAAATAGTACAATTTTAAGTTGAAAAGTTGACAGTACGTATCATATTCTACAATTCTCTGGTTTAACTGGCTTTTTCAATTAACCAAATAACTGTCAGTTCCAATCATATCAGATAAGACACAACTCTTTCACCCCTACCCTCCCAAGCCAATAGAATCATGTCAAAGTACTGGGATTCTGCCACTTCTAAACATATACTTTTCAGGAAATTTTTGGGGGCATTTCTTTCCCCTTTCAAGATTACCCTGGATACTGTAATTACCTTGATTTCACCTGCATGAGACACTGAAAGATGAAAGCATATACAGTGTGATTCACCAGCCCCAACTTTTTTCTTCTCATAACCCTGACATCTGCAATTTCTGCCTCCCTAGTTGTCTGTTTTTGGTGTTTGGGTTTTGTTCTTTTTTTTTTAATTCTAAAATATTAAATTTCATTTTGTTTCACCTACCTTTCCCTAGTTCCTATTAGACTTTTATTAGTGTCTAACTCTTCATTATCTGTTTTTATTGCCTCTAATTCTTCTCTCTCATCTCCCTCCTAATATCCCCTAATTGGCTCATCTTACCACTTCTGAGTTAAATTAATCAATTAGCTTCCTCCTGATCAAATTATGATGATGTTTCATTGATGCACTGATACTCTCCCTTAGGATCTCTATACCTTGGCCCAAATACTCATGTGTGTCTTCTCTCCTAATTCCTTTTCTTGGCTCTAAATTTCACCCAACCACTTAACTGTGGAAGTCTTTCAAAGCTCTTTTCTTTAAGAGTTCAACTTACGTGGTTTTAGTCACCATTTATACTTGAATATCTCTCAGCTGTATCTATATTCTAAGATACTTCATCCCACAGAATGTTTCTCTTTTGGAACTTTCCGACTTGCTTCTGTAGCCATTCTAGCATAGGGATCCCACTTTCCCACAGCAGGCAAGTTAGAAAAAGGGAAGAGATGAGATCCCAAGAGGAAAGCCATGATAAGAAAGTAACTCCACTTCTTGGGGCACATGAAAATATACTACTGAGTGCTTACTGATTCCAGGCACTAAACCAAGTACTTTATATGCATGATCCCATTGAACAGTCACACACCCCTAAATGGTAGGCACTATTATGATCCCCTCTTACAGGTAAAAATTCATAGCTTACAGAGGTTACATGATTTGCCCAAAGTGGCAGAGCAGGGCCATGAAGCCATGCCTATGGCACATGCTCTTACTCTGTTATAGTACCTCAAAGATTACTTCCTTAAAAACAGTGCCAACTAGGAAGCTCCTGGGAGCGTCTCTAGTTTCCCAATCTTGAATAAATCTTACCTGGAAGCAGACTAAGCCACAGAGGGCAAGAACACGTCCTTTCATGCTACGGCTGAGCCAGCCCTTCCTCCAAAAGTAGGCAGCAGGCAGGATGTATGCGAGGCCTACGAGGCGACCCCACATTCGGTGTGAGTACTCCATGTACCAGATGAACTTGAATTCTGCCAACGTCATATCGTGATTCAAGCTGGGCGAAATGGGAAGTCAAAAAAGAAGAATGAAACAAAGCAACAAAGTTCAACCCAACAGAACAAACAGAAATCTGCCCCACCTATCAATTCTCTCAATAAATGTGAATGGCTTGAAGCCCCCACTCAAGAGACATAGGCTAGCCAAATGGATAAAAAAAATACAAGCCAAGTATCTGTTGTCTTCAGGAAACACATCTAACCTGCAAGGATGCATTTAGACTAAAGGATAATGCTGGCCTCATAGAT
>CAUYRT010028423.1:0-20707 GCA_963574885.1 Lepilemur ruficaudatus
CAACTAAAAATATATAGAAAAAATTAGCCGGGCATGGTGGCGCATGCCTGTAGTCCCAGCTACTTGAGAGGCTGAGGCAGAAGGATTGCTTGAGCCCAGGAGTTTGAGGTTGCTGTGAGTTAGGCTGACGCCACGGCACTCTAGCCTGGGCAACAGAGCAAGACTCTGTCTAAAAAAAAAAAAAAAAACATTCAATCTGACTAGAATCCTCAGCAACACCTTGAAAATACGAAGTGTACCCATCTGTCTGAAGTTCAGGTTCATTTCAATAGACATTTGCTTGGTATACATTGTTTTGTCAGGTGAATATAATTTGTAAATAGTCTGTGTTTATCATCTTACTGAAGTCTGTGATCATACACATCATCAAATGATTTAATGGATTTTATCTTTTATTTTGATTTTCACTTTAGAAGAAATTTTAAAAACAATGAAGACAAAGGGTCTACAAGGGACCACTGCACTTTCCAGGCAAGCAGGCCAAGAAGTCCTTTCAGTCCTTAAGTTTACCAAGTCCTAATATATACAGTGTGCGCTGAGAGCTACTGGAAACTGAATGCATTCAGCATATTTTGAAACTGAAGTCATTTCTTGATTAACAAGGAATTTTTTCAGAAATTTATCCTAAAGAAGGAGGTGGAAAGGTGGGACATTTCCTTTCACCCAGGAATCAGGCCTACAAATGCAAGTAAATATGTATATTATATTTATAATTTATATTTTATATATAAAAGTCATGTATGAAAGGATGTTTATTTCAGTATTATTTGTAATAGCGAAACAATGGGATCAACCTAAATATCCATCAATAAGGACATTGGTTTAATATTAATAATTTGCAGTATATTCATTTCTCTGAACTTTCAGCCGTTAAACATGAGTCAGGTCTGTATATACCACACCAGAAGGGATCCATGATGTATTATTGAGTGAAATGATCAAGTTGCAGAACAGTATTATACTGTATGTATATTTTTTAAAAACCCAACGAAGAGGGTATGTTTGTGTATATAGCAGAGTCTTAGAAGATAAATAACAGGTAGGAATGGAGGAACTTTTACTCCTTAGTGGTGGCCTTTGCTTTTGCACAGTGATACTGTTGGAGAAGATCTGTGGATTATCATAAGCTTAATCAAGTGGACTCCAATTGCAACTTTTGTACCAGATGTGGTTTCATTGCTTGAGCAAATTAACACATCCCCCGCTGCCTATTTTACAGCTGTTCATCTGGCAAATGTCTTTTTCCCCCTATCTGTCCATAAAGGCCCACCAGAAGCAGTTTGCTTTTAGATGGCAAGGCCAGCAATACACCTTCACTGCCCTACCTCGGGGATATATCAACTCTGCAGCTCTAGGTTGTAATTTTGTTTACAGGGATTTTGATCACCTTTCCCTTCATGATGTCACACTGATTTATTATATTGATGACATTTGCTGATTGGAATTAATGAGGTTGAAGTAGCAACTATTCTAGACTTACTGGTAAGACATTTGCATGTCAGAGGGTAAGAAATTTGACAGAAATTTAGGAGCCTTCTACCTTAGTAAAATTTGTAGGGATCTATTAGTATAGAGAATGTTGAAATATTCCTTTTAAGGCAAAGGGTAAGTTGCTGGATCTGGCTGCTCCTACAACCGAGACAGAGGAATGACACCTAGTGGGCTTCTTTGGGTTTTAAAGGCAACATATTCCTGTTTGGGTGTGTTACTCCAGTCCATTCACCGAGTGACTCAAAAAGCTTCTAGTTTTGAGTTGGACTCAAGAGAAGGCTCTGCAACAGATTCAGGCTGCTGTGCAAGCTATTGTGCCATTTGGGCCATATGACCCAGCAGATCCAAAAGTGCTTGAAGTGTCAGTGACAGACAGGGATGCTGTTTCAAGCCTTTGGCAGCACAGGCTTTTAAGATTTTAGAGCAAGGCCCTGCCATCACCCCCAAATAACTACTCTCCTTTTGAGAAACAGCTCTTAGTCTGCTCCTGGGCCTTAGTAGAGACTGATGCTTAACGATGAGCCACCAAGTTGCCATGCAACCTCAGCTGTTCATTGTGAACTGGGTGTTATATGACTCACCAAGACACAAAGTTTGGTGTACATGACAACACTCCACCATCAAATGGAAGTGGTATACACATAATTGGCACAAGTAAGTTACATGAAGAAGCGGCCCAAATGCCCATGGCCCCCACTCCTGCTACACTGCCTTTTCTCTCCCAGCTTGCACCTGTGGCTTCGTGGGGACTTCCCTACGATCAGCTGACAGAGAAAGAAAAGACCCAGGCCTGGTTTACAGATGGTTCTGCCTGATATGCAGGCACAACCCAAAAGTGGACAGCTAAAGCAGCACAGCCCCTCTCTGGGATATCCCTGACGGATGATGCTGAAGGAAAGCCTCTCAGTGAGCAGAACTTTGAGCAGTGTACCTGGTTTTTCACTTTCCCTGCAAAGAGAGATGGCCAGATATGTGATTATGTATCAGTTCATGGGCTGAAGACAGTAGTTCATCTGGATAGTCAGGGACTTAGAAGGAACATGATTGGGAAATTGGTGATAATAACACTCCATCAGGTAGATATTCACAGTGCTAAACTTGAATACAACTAGTAAAATAGCCTCATACTATATAAAAGAAACACAAGAATAAATTGACAAATGTATCATACAGGAAGATTTCACCTCTTTCAATGACTACTACATCAAGGAGACAAAAAAAGACAGATTTGAACATAGAAATGAGCTTGGTATAAAAGACTAATATAGAACTCTGAAATAATACATGGGATGTTTGCAAACATAATTACATATTAGACCAAAAGGAAGTCCCTATAAAGGTCAAAGAATCCATATGATATGGTTCATATTCTCTGACTATAGAACAATTAGGTTTTAAATCGGTAAGAAAAAAATAAATTTTAGAACTCCCCATGCATTTAGACAATTTAAAATTTGATTCTAAACAATTCATAGGTCCAAGAAGAAATAATGGACATTTTATTATAAAAATTACTGAATAAAGTGTGAACTCAAATATAAACTATAAATATAACTATCTGTTAATTTAAGAAAATAAAGCAAATGAACAAAAAGCCAACAAACTGATAAAAAAAAAATCAGACTAGCCTGGGTGCGGTGGCTCACGCCTGTAATCCTAGCACTCTGGGAGGCAGAGGTGGGCGGATTGCCCGAGGTCAGGAGTTCAAGACCAGCCTGAGCAAGAGCGAGACCCCATCTCTGCTAAAAAAAATAGAAAGAAATTAATTGGCCAACAAAAATATATAGAAAAAAAATTAGCCGGGCATGGTGGCTCATGTCTATAGTCCCAGCTACTCAGGAGGCTGAGGCAGAAAGATCACTTGAGCCCAGGAGTTTGAGGTTGCTGTGAGTTAGGCTGATGCCATGGCACTCTAACCCGGGCAACAGAGCGAGACTCTGTTTCAAAAATAAATAAATAAATATAAATAAATAAAATAAATCAGGCTAGTGGTGACAAGGATGGCAGGTGGGAGGGTAGGGAGAAACAGGCACCCGGTGGACATCTTAAAGGTACTGGCCATGTTCCCATTCTTAAAGGACAGAGGATTCTCAGGTGTACATTTTCCTATTTTAAATTCGTGTGAACAGAACCACTATCTTGCATTCTGTGTTATTCTCATGCACAGAGCTTCAACTGCAAAGGTAAACAGGAACATGAGCAGAGGTCCTTAAATGTTAGCAATTATATTTGGCCTCTCCAGTCTAGGATAACTGGTAGTCAGTCTGTCCTAGCAAAAAGAGTTCTGGACCAACCAATTTTAAGAAACAGTGTTGTTGCTTTCAAGTGCCTACGTCACATTGATGACAGGGATAAGGAGCAGTGCAGTGTCAGTGTCTGTGTCAGTTTATCCATTCTCGACCCTTCTGAAGACTCATAGGCCTGTGATCGTGGGACCTTAATGATTCATCAGACTCCCTCTTGCACCAAAATATAAATAAGAAAAATAACTGATATTTTAAAATATCATGTGTTTTAGTTTTTAAAAATCTTTGTTGTTTAAAAATAAAATCTTTGTTATATTCAAAAGAAAAAAATGGGTAATAATGAGAAGTTGAGTATCAGAATTTAGGAAATGCAATGAAAGTAAAACTTAGAAGGAAATTTATAGCCTTACATACTCATACCAGAAAAGAAGAAAGGCTCAGATTAATATATAATACAAAGTGTCCAATTTAAGAAGTTAAAATAAATTCAAAGTAGGAGAAAAGGGGACTATAATGAAGATAGCAAATATCAATTTTAAAAGGAATAAAATACAGTAAGATATCAAAGGATAAGTATTTTTAAAATGAAAAACTGATTATATTGATAAATAAAAAGAAGTGAGAAGGCACAAATGAAAAGATGATATGAGTACTTTGATACCAGTAATTTTGAAATGGAGAGGAAATGGAAAACCCCAGAGCAGTGGGTCTCGAGCTTCAGCATTCATTGCAATCACCTGGACGGCTTGTTAAAGCACAGAGTGCCGGGCAGCACCCTTCAGAGTGCTTCGTTGAGTAGGTCTCTGGTGGCACCTGAGAATTTGCGTTTCTAACAAGGTCCCAGGTGTGCTAAATTAAATAATGGCTCCCCCCCCCAAAGAGATCAGAGCCTAATCCCTAGAACCTGTATGTTACTTTATATGGCAAACAGGTGAATATTATAAGTCAAAAGATGTTATTAAATTGGGGATCTTGAGATGGGGAGATTTTCTGGATTATCTGTGTGGACACTAAATGCAATCACTTACCAGCACTCTGGGAGCACCTTTAAGAAAGCCCCTTTAAGCATTCCTTTAAGAAGGAGGCAGAAGAAGATGTTACCATGGCAGAGGCGATGATGATGTGATTGATCATAGAGGCAGAGATTGGAGTGATATGATCAAGAAATGTCAGCAGCCACCAGTAGTTAGAAGAGGCAAAGAGCGGATTCTCTCCTAGACCTTCAGGAGGAAGTATGGCCCTGATGACACCTTGATTTTGACCCAGCGTAACTCACTTCAGATTTCTGACCTTCTTGTCTGCGGGAGAATATATTTCTGTTATTTGAAGCCACCACATTTGTGGTAATTTGTTACAACAGCCACAGGAAACTCATACACCAGGTGACGATAATGATGCTGGTTTTAAAGAAATAAAGCTTATCAAAACTAATAAATAAAAAACCTAAATAATTACATGCTTACTATGAAACTGCCCTCAACAAAACTAAAACAATTTTAGGCACACATGATTTTGTAAGTGAGTTTTACAAAATTTTCAGAGAACAGATTTCAGTTTTATACAAATTGTTCCAGAGAATCAAAAAAGAATGCCTACTCCCTGTGTTAGTGAGAATAAGATAATTGTTGTAACAACCCCCAAATCTCCATGGCTTAACAAAGTGAAAGGTTATTACTTGCTCAGGTTACAGTCCCTCGTAGTTGTGGGGAAGGGAAAGATAGGAGGGGTCCTCGGATTTCCACGATGTTATTCAGGAACCCAGAGTCTTTCATCTTGTGGTGCCACCATCTCCAACATTGACTTTCAAGGATGGAATTTGACACGTGGGGGATTTTTATGGGCATCTATACGTGGCTTCCATCCCTTCCACCTATATATGTTTCATTGGCCAGAACTCTTGACACATGGCCCCAACATAACTGCAAAGCTCTGCAAAACTAATTCAGCCATCCCAGAGAGAAGAGGAAATAATTGTAGCACACTGGCAGCTTTTGCTTTGGGGGAGGAACTCTCTCATTGTTCTCTTGTAATTCAACTCTGCCCGAAAGAATGTTCTGCCTTATTCTTTCCCTTGCCACATTTGAGATGGGTGTTATCTGGTGTCACCATCACATCCAGCTTCTAACCTCAAAGTTACCATGGAGAGGGAAAAAACAATGGAAGATTGTGCGTGGGAAATTTTTATAGCCAAACCTGGAAGTACCATACATCAATTCTGTCACATTTCAATGGCTAAAATTTTTTGGGAATTGGGACATTTTGCAATTGTCTTCCTGCCCAAGGGTTGTTTTGAGGTCTATTCAAGAGTCATGGATTGTTTTTGAGTGTTTTGTTTTGTTTTGTTTTGACATCAGATTTCCTCGAAAACTTAGTAGGCTTCTAATCATTTTCTGACAGTCAGTCCTAAATGCTGGTCACTGTATGTAATTTATTTTGTCCTAGACACAGTTCTCATATCTGCTTTAGATATATATGCTTCCTCCTACCAGTGCCTTTTCTTTTTTAGAAATGGTGGATTCAGGTGGGATGATAGCACTCTTAACTGTATCCTAATAAAATTATGTTATCCTTACTGTTTGGGATCTAGAAGCTGTCAGATTTCTCAGTCATCCAATACACCACATTTGTAGACTCTGTGACTTTTCATTACATCTTATAAATTGGTCTGTTTTTTCCTATATAACACCTTGTCAAATACAGTGAATAACAATCAATGTACACTACAAACACTGTTCTCTAACTCCTGCCCCTAAAGTTCAGCTGGTACTTAAATATTGCAGGTCACAATTTTACTGACTGTTTTGTCAATGTATAACTTAGGTGGTCACCATCTTTCCAGCTTCTGATATCAGTTTCTTTACCTTTCCCCACCCCTCAAATGACTAAATCAATACCAAATATTTTAGGGTTTTATCACAATGGCATTCCACTTCAATGTACCAAGTTATTTATTAGTGACAAAGGTTATTGCTTCCTCATTTTGTAGTCTAATGTGATTTGTCCAGGGGATGGAGAGTGTTCTGTTCCATTCAGTCACTCAGATTCTCAGGATCCTTCTATTTTGTGCCACCATCACATTCAGCCTGCAACCTCTACATCAGCACGGAGGGGAAAAAAAGGAAGATCACGCATGGAAGGTTTTTATGAGCCGGTCCTGGATGTAGCTTAAGTCACTTCACATTCCAGTGGCTGGAACGCAGTCAGATGATGCCAATACAGTTGAACTGTATGCCCAAGAAGAAGTAATTCTTATAATTCTTTCCCCAGATAATTGTATTAGGCAAATATAACCTTAATAACAAAACCAGATAAGGGTTATATAAGAAAGAAAAATTACAGGCCAATCACATCCACATAGAGGAAAAAAATAATAAAATTTCTACAAACTAACAGTATATACAAAACAGATGATACACCAAAACCAAGTTGAGTTTTTCCTAGGAATGTAACCATGGTTTAATAGAAAAATCTATAAATTCCATTTATCATTCTAATAGATTAAAGGAAAGAAAAATAACAACTTCTCACCTCAACAGATGTGGACAAACATTTGTTAAAATTCAGTAAACTTAGCAAACTAGGAATAGAGGGAACTTTCTTAACCTGGTATGGTCTATGTACAAAAAACTATGGCAAATATTAAAGCAGGAACACAGTAAGCATTCTCTTTAAAAATCAGAAACAAAAGAAAGATGCCACCTATCACCACTCTCATTCAACATTTCCACTGGAAGTCCTAGCCAGCAAAATAAGAAAAGATAAAGAAATGAAAGGAGAAAAGATAGGACAAACCTGACAACTTTAACAGATGATATGATTATTTACCAAGAAAACCTAAAAAAATCTATAGACAAAATATTAGCCATAATAAGAGAGCTTAGGAAAGTGGCTGTAAGACCAATATTCAAAAATCATTTGTATTTCTATGTACTAGTCCCCAAAAAGAAGAAATATGTATTTTAATAAAACCATTTACAATGAGTAAAACAAACAACAAGGCATTGGGGAAGAAATCTAACGTGCACAAGACTAACATGCATACATCTTTAAATGTGATTAAAAGACATCTTAAAGACCTAAATACATGGAGAGTCACTCCATAATCATGAATAAGAAGACTTGCTATCATAAAGATACTAATTCTCCCTGTACTTACAGTACAATTCCAGTCCAAATCCCAAAAGGGTTTCTCATAAAACCTGAGCAAATGATCAAGAACAGCCAAGACACTCCAAGATAATAAAAGAAGCACAGAGCAGCTCGAGCTACCCAGGTGCCAAATTTTTATTATTCTACAATAGTAATCGACAGTTTTGTCTTGACCCAAAGATAGACAAATTGAAATAGAATAAAGCCCATAGATGACTCACATACATAGAAATTTATATATAACAGAAATGGCACTACAGATTAAATGGAACATTCTATAACTAGTACAGGTACAAGTGATTATATATAAAGGGAAAAAATGAAATTGGATTCCTACTTCACACCATATACAAAAGTCCACTAAAATGGATTAAGGAGTAAGTAAAACAGGCTGAATTTTAAATCTGGAAAAAAATATCAGAGAATATCTTTATGACAATAGTACAGAAAAGTATTTCTATAACACAACAAAAAAACACAATCTCTAAAAGATTGATAAATCCAGCTACATCAAAAGAGTTTTGCTTATCAAAAGGCACTGTAAAGAAAATTCAGAGACAACTGAGAGAGCAGAGAATGTTTGCAACATGTATAGAGATTAATAGCCAGAATATATTATATAAAGAATTAATTCTTCCAAATCAACATGTAAAACAACAAACAATAGACATCCAATATAAAAACACTGAAATGACAATAGAGAAAAAAATCTAAATGTTTAATATATGATAATTTCAACCATATTATTCATAAGGAAAATGCAAATCAGTATTATTTTAGAACCACTAAATTGTCAAAAACTAAGAAGTCTGACGATGCCAAATATTGCTGAAGACACGGAGCAATAGGAACTCACGCTGCTGGCAGGTGTGTAGACTGGCACCCTACTGTAAAACAATCAGGCACTTGATAGTAAAGTGAGAGATTATTCTGTATGATCTAGAAATTCCACTTCTACATACTGATGCTAGAGCACCAAAAGACGTGCACAGAAATGTTTACAGCAACATTGTTCATAATAGGGAAAACTGCAAACAACCTAAAATTCATTAAGTGGTATGGATAATTTAATAGTGGAATATATCAGCAAAAATGAGGTGAATTATTCATCAACATGGACAGGTTGCACAAAGATATTAAACAGAAAACTCAAGTTGGAACATTTATAAAAAATTTTTTAATAGAACAAAATTCATTAATATATTGTATAGTGATATATACAACCATATGGTAGAGAGAATGACCCTCCTCCCCCCAAAAAATGCCCATGCCCTAATCCCTGGAATCTGTGAATGTGTTATGTTACATGGCAAAGGAGACTTACAGATGTAATTAAGGTTATGGACCTTAAAATAGGAAGATTCTGGATTATCTGGGTGGGCCCAAAATATTTCATGAGCCCTTGAAAGCGAAAACTTTCCAACTGGAATCAAAGAGATGCAGATAGAATTAGAGAGAGGCACACATGAGGTCTGAGTCTTCCAACATGTTAATGTTATTTTTTTTTTTTTTTAAGATATCTGGTGACTACGCTCATGTCTGTTTCCATTATAGTTATCTATTCCCGCATAACAAATTACTCCAAAAATTAGCAGCATAAAACAACAGACATTTATTTCTGAGGGTCACAAATCTGGGAGCATTTAGCTGGGTGGTTCTGGCTCAGCGTTTCTGAGGTTGCAATAAAGCTGTTGGCTGAGGCAGGCTACAGTCATCTCAAGACTCAAATGAGGACTAATGATCCGTGTCCAGGCTCACTCACAAGGAGGTTGGCAGGAGGATTTAATTCCTTGGCATGTGAGCCTCTTCATAAGGCCGCTGACAACACGCCTTCCACCAGAGCAAATGATCTGACAGAGAGCAACCAAGATGAAAGCTGCAACCCTTTATAACTATCTCAGAAGCAATATAATACCTCTTCTGATGTATTCTATTGGCCATACGAGGGCCCTCAAAGTCTCATCCCATCAGCTCAAAGTCCAGAATCTCATCATCTTGTTTCTAACCTATAGAATTTTCCCTTGTTTCTAACCTATAGCACCAGATGAGCCTATTCTAAGGCATCAAGCAGCTGATGTGCAAGTAATGATAAATATGCTCAAATGAAGAAGCCAAGATGGACATCACAGCCACGTGGCAAGAGTCCCAGAGACCAGATCTTCAGGCTCAAAGGTTACTTTCCCCTCCACAAACCTGCCACAATAGGGTAGTGGTGGGGACTCTGGCAGAAGAGTAGGTTCTGTTGGTCCAGTCCTATTCTTAAAGACAAATGATACTGCACCTAGGGCTATGCCAAGAAGCTAGTTTCAAATAGGTGAAGATTAGGAAAATCAAACTGTTTACCATTGCCAGAATTCAGAACACACTAGTGAGACTCCTGCAGCTTGGTGGCCCTGCCCTAACCTTCTGTTGTAGCTTCAAGGTGTTGTTCACGTTGTGTTGATCTAGTTTGCAGATTGGCAAACTACATCCCACAGGCCAAATCTGGATCGCAACCTGTTTTTGTAAATAAAATTTTATTGAAACACAATCACATTCATTTGCTTGTAATACAACAGAGAGTTGTGGCCTGTAAAGACTAAAATACTACCTGGCCCTTTACAGAAAAGGTTTGCTAATCCCTCTTTTAGTCAGAAAGTAGAGCAATGGTTCTCAACCCTGGTTGCACATTACAATTGCCTGGATATATTTCAAAATATACTGATGCTCCACCATATACCATTGAATCAGAATCTCAGGGGGTAAGGGCTGGGAACTGGTGTTTTTTTCCATGACTGTAAAATACAGCTAGGGTTGACAACCACGGGGAATAGAGGCTCTGGGAAGAAAGGCCTGTACGCTTCACAGGTGTAGTGATCGCTGCAGAAATCTGAGCAACTTCCTTGTCTCAGAGTAACGGAAAAGGGGAGGCTTATGCTGGCAAGGGTTGGGCTAGGCCTGAACTGACCCCAGGGATACAAACATTGGACCTGAGAAAGAAGAGTGCCTGAACCAATGGCATTAGGTCCCCTGCTTTGGTGCTGAGAATCTCACTACAGTAGTTCATACAAGAGTCAGAGAATTGCTAGGTGCTGCCAGTTTCTACTCTCCAGAGGGGGACATAACCTGCGTTGAAGGGCTGAGTCAGTTTTTGAGCACTTAGTGGACCTGTCATGTTTAAGATGTGGGTAACCATAGTGACATACACTCAAATGAAGGGATCAAGATGTAGTAATTGGCATATGTAACATGGCACTAGCACAGAATGGGGCTAAACGTACCAGAGCTAAGAGTGCTAGTACTAGAGAACCCAAAGTGATGATGACTTTGAGAATAGGTCATAAAAGGCATTACAAGCTGGGCGTGGTGAAATGCACCTGTGGTTCCAGCTACTGCAAGAGGATTGCTGGAGCCTAGGAATTTGAGGCTGTAGTATGCTATGATTGTGCCCGGGAATAGCCACTGCACTCCACTCCAGCCTGGGCAACATAGTGAGACCCTCGTCTCTGGGGAAAAAAGAAAAAAAAAGAGGCTAAGAGGTTTTACAGCTTCTCTCTTACTGTCTCGGATCACTCGCTCTGGGGAAAACCAGATGCCATGTTTGGGAGGACACTCAACCAGCCCTATGGAAAGGTCCATGTGGTGAGGAACCATGGTCTCCTGTGCCCATGGCCATGTGAGTAAGCCATTTTGGAAGTGGATCCTTCAACCCCAGTCAAGTCTTCAGATGACTGCAGACACAGTGGCATCTTGACCTCGACAACATAACAGACCCGATTCAGAACCACCTAGATAAGCCACCCTCAAATTCCTAAAATCCTAACCCACAGAAACTGTCAGACAAGAAAATAAATGTTTATTGTTGTTTTAAACTGTTAAATTTGGGGGTGATTTGTTACACAGTAATAGATAACTAATAAAACCATCAAAACAAATAGCTTTCTATACAATCTTGAGCTTTTTAGCTTAATTTGTAACATGGGCATAAAGTTGTCAGATGTTTTCCTTCAAAAGAAAATTTCCGAAAAGTTTCCTTGGTTTTTTGAATGGATTAAAAAAATTTTTGAACCATTTTTAGCATTGCCCTAACAGATTTTTTTGACATATCTGAAAATATTAATATAAAACTGTGTGTAAATTGTTAACTCCAGAGGTATTTTGTTTGATAGAATATCAAAATTTGGGTAAAATCATAAATTATACAGGCACCACAGCCAATTTCAAATTCCTTTCTGCTTCATGCCTTTATTAAATTAGAAAGAACATTGTGGGCTGGGCACAGTGGCTCACACCTATAATCCTAGCACTTTGGGACGCCAATGTGCGAGTATGGCTTGAGGCCAGGAGTTTGAGACCAGCCTGAGCAACATAGCAAGATCCCGTCTCTACAAAAAATTTTTTAAAAAAGTTAGCCAGGCATGGTGGCGCACACTTGTAGTCTCAGATATTTGGGAGCCTGAGACAGGAGGATGGCTTGAGCCCAGGCATTGGAGGTTGCAGCGAGCTATGGTGACACCACTGCACTTTATGATGATGCCACCACATTTTAGTCTGGGTAACACAGCAAGACCTTGTCTTAAAAAAAAAAAAAAAAAGAATATTGTGTTTAGCACAACACTGCTCCACCAAAATCTGTACATGCATTATCTCCATTGTGGGGCTTTTAAAGCATGACCATAAATTCTCTGTTCAAAAGGTGAAGCCTACTCCTCCAGCCCTTGAATGTGGGCTGGACTGAGATTCACTTCCAAGGGATAGAATATGGAAGGGGGGAAATAATAACCACAATGAAGTAGACATAGAAATTTATTTCAAAAAATTAAAACAAAAATGATAGCCAAAACTGAAAGAAAATTATAAATGCAACTTATAATTAGTTGTAAATTAATCTCACGAATGGACAAGAATGATTAGCATAGGTTAGTTTTATTTGTGAACAAAGATTTGAAAATAAAATATTTTTAAATTCACAAATACATTAGTACTAATAGTGTTGATCATGACCAAATAGGGTTTATCCCAACAATGCAAGAATAGTTCAAAATTACACAATCTATTTATGTAATCCACCACAAGAATAGAAAGGGAGGGGGAAAAAATTCTTGTCAGCCCAATAGATGTAAAAAAAAGCATTTGATAAAACTCATCATCCATTCAGGACTTAAAAATATAAGCAAATAGGAACTTCCTAGCCTAATACAGAGGGTATACTCCAAACCTGGGGTCCATCACATTTAGTTACTTAAAATATTCCATTTTGAAGTCAGTCAAAAGACAAGGATAGAACTGCTTACTTAGAAGTCTTGCCAGCACAGTAAGATGAGAAAACAAATAAGATGTGAAATTCATAGGCACTGTCCTAAAAACTACTGTCAAGCAGACTATGACAATGTTCGTGTCATGCAGGCATGAAAAGGAGTGTGTATTAAGGTAAAGGGATGTTAAATCAAGGTAAGTGCTTTCCAAAAAGTGTAACTACTTAAATGTAATCTCATGAAATTAACTACAAAACCATTTCTAATAAGACACATCAAAAAATTTTTTTTAGATGTTAAAGGGTTAGGAAGGACACATTAAAATTATATATTCTTTCAGAGATGGAAAATGTAATCTTTTTACTTTGTAAGAGCTGTCCGTTCTATTACTGGTGAAGAATTAGGTTTTGATTCCACAGAATTTCTATTAGATTTCTCTCTTTTTTCCAGCAATGACTAGAATCTTAGCAAGAGTCTCTGGAAGATCTCACTGAAGCAGTAAGGCAGTTTCTTCAACACTTGTAGCACCATGACATGACTGGCTCACCTGAACTATAATATGGCATACTAGTCTTGATGGATTCCTTAACACTAAATCTGAAGTTGAGAGAGATTTTTAAAAATCTTTATGAAACTATCAATACAGGCCAGGCATGGTGGCTCTGCCTGTAATCCTAGAACTCTGGGAGGCCGAGGCAGGAGGATCGCTTGAGGTCAGGAGTTCGAGACCAGCCTGAGCAGGAGTGAGACCCTGTCTCTACTAAAAATAGTAAACTTAGCCAGATATGGTGGCACATGCCTGTAGTCCCAGCTACTCAGGAAGCTGAGGCAGGAGGATCACTTGAGCCCATGAGTTTGAGGTTGCTATGAGCTAGGCTAATGCCATGGACAGTCTAGCCTGGTACTCTAGACTTTGTCTCAAAAAAAATAAAATAAAATAAAAATAATAAATAAAACTATCAATACAGATCTGTTGGTGTGCTTAACTCCTATTTGGGAACCTGCCAGCCAACCTTTTACTTACTATATCTACCAGAAGAGTATCTTCAAACTTTATTGCTTGCATACCTTTAAAGAAAATTTGGGGGAGTGCACACTTTCACATATTGTTAAGTTGATAATTAACATTTATCAAAAGCTCAAATGAGATCATTTCCAGTGGCATGCTGTAAATACTTACATTTTTTTAAAATAAAAACTTATGTTATTCTTTGAAATGTGTCTAATAGAATCCAAATACCATAGCAATTTGATTCCCACCATCATCAATGTAACACATGAACAAGCTCGTCAACAGTCATTTAACATCATTCAATGGATCTTTATTTTTGCTTTCCTCACAGAATTATCATACATTTCAGTGCGTGAAGTATTTTTTAATACTTCTCTGCAACAAATATGAATATAAAATTTTAAAAAATTAATTTCCTATACCAAAAGGCTGTATAAAAAACAACTTTTTTCTAAGTTAGTATAACTATTAGAATACAGTTGATAAAAACAAATTTTTATAGGTAACTATTGAATATAAAATATTTAAAATCTTCCTGGATTCTGATGTTTGCTAAAGTCTAAAAAAAAAAACAAAAGAAGAAAATCTTACTGAGAAAATTCATCTGAGACTAATTTGTAGTGTTTTATTTTCTTTAGTTCATGTTTCCATGGTTATATATTACTTATAACTAAAATGAGACAGCAATCAACATAAATCCTATTCCTGTTTTTTTATTTATAGATGAAATCACTGAGAAAACTTTTCACATAGACAGTAGGTAAGAAAGGAGTTCTGTAATAATTCTTTGTCAATGTCACTGCATTCATTGAATTTTTTTTGAGTAACATGCCAAAAGTGAAATAAATTTTAATGACTTATTGGCTGACAGCCTGATTAGGCTTTTCTTTAATTTTATTGAAAGGAAAGAACTGAAAACCAGTGATTGCAAAAAAGGATTTATTAGCCATTATTGGATTCTCTTTTTCAACATATTTCAAATAACCTCTCTGGACTCCAAGGGTTTGTTTCCCCTCTTCTTGACCTTGACCTTTGTAAAATTGGATATAGAAGGATAAGAATTAAATCTTTATTTTGAAAAAAAGGACATATGTGAAAGAGCAGGTGGCGAAAGAAAACAGTCTGAGACAGGTACATAAATGGGAAGATAAAATTTTAGAGACAACACATGGGAAGTGAAAGAAATGAAAATGGATTCACTTAAAATTCTCCGTGCACAAGTACCTCTTCGAAAGTCTGGTGTGCACTGTTGTGCTAAACTCTGGTTTAGATATGCTAAGGGTAAATACCATGTCTAGGATTTAAAAGTAAATGCGGTATCAATTAGTGTTTGTGCCTATAAGTTAAGGTGCAGTCACTTGTGCACATTGGCCAAAGTTAAATTGATAAATTTATGTGAGGGAGAATGAGGGGTTGTGCAGTGAAGTGAAAGGCACCCATCACTTAGTCAGGAAGCCCTTTTGAATGGGGTTATAATATTAATAATAAAGACACTGGTGAGGATTTGGCCAAAAAAAGCTTTAGCCCAAGGATTGACCTGTGTGTTTGTCTTCTCACCCTGCAGCAAACTAAATATTACAAAGTCTCTTAAGGTGAGTTTCTTTAGTACTAAAATTGCCATAAAATCTACAAAGTATCCAATGTAAAAAGACTAAGTTCAAACTACAGTACACAGTGAAAATTCCTGAACCAAGCCAGATGGCATCCTAGATTGAAGACTTCAGATCAAATAAAAAAGGAACAAATGATTCACAGCTGGCTTGACCAGTGCTTTTACATATCAGCCTCTGTCTATCCAAACATGAGTTGAATGTATATAAAAGCGCTACGTGGATTAAGACATAGTAAAAAGTGCTCAAGCAAGAATACCAAAATATTGTACGTGCTATAAAAGTTATATATTCTCAAAAAATAAAAATAAAAAAGGATCTAAGAATGGGGTTGATATTCTAAGAATAATCTTGGTAACTGCTTCCTCCTAGCGGGAGCTTTTGTTACACAATGGTTTGTGGGGACTTCTGATTTGGGCTAGAATACACATTTATTAGGCCAACTTCTCTAGTCAAAAATTAGATATAGTTATAGATACAGAAACAAAGATGGAGATATCTGCTTGAAGAAATCAGAGAGCCACTAAGGCAGTAAGAAATTGAAGAATCAAGACCATGCCCAAAAGTGCAGAGGTGAGACTGACATTTAGCGCTTGTTTTCCCCTTGAGGAAACTGCCAATTCATAAGCAGTAGCCTAGGGCTGAGAAGCTAAAAGTTGGGGGGAAATGAGCAGAAAATGGTGTTCTAGAGGTTGAAAAGGTGAGCAGAATTTTAGGAAGCCTTACAGGTCTGGGGATACAAAAATGAGTTCAGGATCAGCCAAGGTGAAAGAACCCTGAACAAAAAGTAAATATAGCAACCCTCAAATGGACTGAAGCTCAGCTTTTTAATCAACTTATTCTCACACTGATCTGCTCTTATCAAACTGCCTGCTAGTAGCAAAAAGCAAATTCTCTCTGAAAAAAGATAACATCAAGAGTTAGTATCATCAACTCAATAATTTTTCATAATGTCAGACATTCAGGCAAAAATTATCTATCATACTAGAAGACAAGACCAAATTACTGAAAATCAAGAGAAAAGGAAAAACTGTATTAAGAATTATCCAATACGAGCTTCCAAATTACTCCCAAGTAAGTGTAATTTAATATGTTCAAGAAAATATACAAGATGACAAATTTGGCCGGGCACAGTGGCTCACGCCTGTAATCCTAGCACTCTGGGAGGCCGAGGCGGGAGGATCGCTCAAGATCAGGAGTTCGAAACCAGCAAGAGCAAGACCCCGTCTCTACTATAAATAGAAATTAATTGGCCAACTTAAGATATATATAGAAAAAATGAGCTGGGCATGGTGGCGCATGCCAGGAGTCTGAGGTTGCTGTGAGCTAGGCTGATGCCACGGCACTTACTCTAGCCCGGGCAACAAAGTGAGACTCTGTCTCAAAAAAAAAAAAAGATGACAAATTTTAGCAAAATTCAAATAAAAAAGGAATAGAACTTACAGAAATGATAAATAATGTAAGTGAAATTAAGATCTCAGTAAATGACTTAAATGACAGATTAGACATGGCTGAAGAGAAGTTCATTGAATTAGAAGATAGGTCAATTTAAAAAAATTCAGACTAAACATGAAGAGAAAAAAAAAATAACAGAAAAGAACCTAAGACACATAGGGTTAATAGTGAAAAGCCTTAATTAAGAAAGAAGACAAAGGGACAAAAATGATATTAAAGGAGATCATGCCTGAGAATTTTCCAAAAATGACAAGAGACATCAAATCACAGATTCAAGTAGTTTTACAACAACAAGCAGGAAAAAAAACCACACTACTAGAGACATCATAGTAAATGTTTAAAACCAAAACAAAGAGAAAATCTTAAAAGCAGCTGGGGGTAGGGTGGGGTGGAAGACACATTCATAGTTGACTTTGCAACACAAACAATGGAACTCCAAAAGACAAGGGAATGATACTGTCAAAGCCATAAAACAATTGCCAAAGATGCAAAAAATGAAGAAAAATACAAAGAGTAAATATGAAGAAAAATACAAATGGATATATAGACTTATAAAATAATGTACTGTGCAGTTTAAAATATGAAAAAATAAAATATCTGAAAATAATAGTACAAAACACTATAGGACTGAAATTATTCTAAGGTCCATGAATTAGCTAGGAAGTGCCAAAGTATTAATTTATATGAGATCTTGATAAGGCAAGTATAAATGCTGTGATCTCAAGGATAACCTTAAATAATAAACTAAGCTAAATATTTTTTCTTTATAATATAAAATCATAGAAGGGAAAAATGGAAATAATAGAAAAACATTACTTAATCCAAACAAAAACAAAAAAAGGAACACAAAACAAGACAATTAGAAAACTGTATCAGTAATAACATTATGTAAATGAACTAAACATTACAATTATAAAACAAAGATTTCCAACTGGCTAGAAAAGATTGTACATTTTGAAGGCATACCCAAATCTAGAAAATTACAGTGTTCCAAGTTTGCAAATATTGACTAGTATCCAGAAAGACAACAATGTTTACATAAATATCAGATAAGAAGCTGCAAGAAATAGCGTTAGTTGTCTCTTAAATCTATTCTCCCTATTTTCTCAGCAATAAAACTCTTGATTTTTAGCTGGACATATGCTTGCTTGGAATAAAGATTTATCTGCCAGCTTCTCTTACAGCTAGATGTGGACACAAGAATACATTCTTTCCAATGTGCATGACTTTTGAAGAGTGTAGTCCTTAAAGTAAGGGAGCATGTTCTTCTTCATCTTTCATTTGTGCCAACTGTAACATGCACAAAATGTCTGGAGGTTGACCACTCATCTTGGACCATGAAGTGGAAGTCAGACATTGAGAACAATAGAATAAAAAGATAGAAAAAACCTAGGTCCTTGATGATTATAGAGTTATCATAACAGTCCTGGACTGCTTACATCTAGACTTAGTTTACAAAAGAGAGAAATACATTTCTTTCCTTTTTTTTTTTTTTTGAGACAGAGTCTCTGTTGCCCGGGCTAGTGTGTCATGGTGTCAGCCTAGCTCACAGCAACCTCAAACTCTAGGGCTCAAGCAATCCTCCTGCCTCAGCCTCCTGAGTAGCTGGGACTACAGGCATGTGCCACCATGCCCAGCTAATTTTTTCTATATATTTTAAGTTGTCCAGATAATTTCTTTCTGTTTTTAGTAGAGATGGGGTCTCGCTTTTGCTCAGGCTGGTTTCGAACTCCTGACCTTGAGCAATCCTCCCGCCTCAGCCTCCCAGAGTGCTAGGATTACAGGCGTGAGCCTGTAAATCCTAAATGTATTTAAACCACATTTACTGTGTATTTGCAGGGGGGGGGGGAGGAAGTGGGAGGTTATTCAGAGCCAAACCTAATTCTAACAGTAAATTCTCAAGAGCATCTCTCAAAACTAAAGATTAACATCCTCTAGAAGTAGATCTCAGTCTAGTATCCAGAATATACTAAAAAAAAAAAAAAAAAAAAAAGGAATTCTTACAAATCAACAAAAGAATGCAATTTAAAAATGGGCAAAGAACTTGAACAGACATTTCTCCAAAGAAAATATGTGAATAATGACCAAGTACATGAAACAATGCTTAACATCACTAGTCATTAATTCAAACCAAAACCACAATAAATTACTACTTCATACCCACTAGGATAGCTATAATTTAAAAAATACAAAATAAGTGTTATCAAGATTGTGAAGAAATTGGAACTCTCAAACATTGCTGAGTGGGAATGAAAAATGTCACAGCTGCTGTGGAAAACTAGTAGTTCCTCAAAAAGTTAAGCACAGAATTAATAGCAATTCCACTCCTATGTATTACTCAAAAGAATTAAAAACAGGTATTCATACAAATACTGGTACATAAACTGTTCATAGAAGCACTAAGCAAAAAGGTAGAGATCCCCTTTGCTAAGCACAATAGCAAAAAGGTAGAGATCCCCAATGTCCATCAACTCATGAATGGAAGCAAATTGTGGTAAATATTGCATATGCAATGGAATATTATTTAGCTGTAAAAAGAAATGAAGTACTGATACTACAATAATGAACCTCAAAAACATTATGCTTAGTGAAAGAAGTCAGACACAAGAGTTCACGTGCTATTTGATTCCATTTATTTGAAATATCCAGAATAGGCAAATCCACAGGGACAGAAAGCAGATTGGTGGTTACCAGAAGTGGGGTTAGGGGGGATTGATAGTAACTGTTTAATGTACTAAACATCATTAAATTATCCGCTTTTAAAACGATCAATTTCATGTGAATTTCACTTCATTTTTTAAAAAAAGTGGATCTTAAAAAACTATTGAGAATAAAAAAGGCTCTCCCCCAACGGCCCTAATAAAAGACTGACTGTTCTACAGCTGTGGTAACAAGTAAATTAGAACCAGTTTTAAACCTATTTAATCAATGATAACCTGCTCTAGTTTAATCTTTTTTTAAGTGTTTTTAATTGACACATGATTGTACATGCCCTGGTTTAATCTTAATTGACAAATGACAATTTACTTGAGTAACTTTGCCTCTAGAAGCCAATCATTCAGTGACAGCCTCATGCTTTTGAAGATCAACCAACTGACATTAAACTTATTAGTAAACTTACTTCTGAAAGCCAGTGGTCAATGTGCCTTTTCAGAATAATCATGTTTGTAAGGATGGTATCAATTCACTCCACCTTTGTAACCAACACAACAAAACAATCCCTGACTCAAAAACTCTCTGCAAAATCCACAGCTGGGTTTACTCAAAATGACTGAGCCTAAGCAACATAACTCTTCCTTCCTCAAGTAATATAGTTTTTGCTTCAGGTATCAAGCAGTGACCTTGATCTTTTCTCTAGACAATTCTCACATTGAGATTATTCAGGAGACCTCACTGGACTTACAGGAAAGATGACTAGCTTCTTGAACCCCAAGCTCCAATAGTCCTCAGATCTGTTGCCAGGAGAGTTTCCAAAAAACAATCTGAGCTTTTGGTTTCCTTATGCTCTTA
>CAUYRT010028427.1:0-19208 GCA_963574885.1 Lepilemur ruficaudatus
TTGACAGAGTAGGTTTTTGAATGTAACAAGATAAGTCAACTTGAGTGGTAATATATTTTGGGAAATCAGCTCACTACAAATTGTGACTGTAAACATTGTACTGTAAATGCTTTGTAGTTTTCCCCCAATAAAAAAACAAAAAAAAAAAACAAAAACAAAAACTGTTTTTTGTTCAGTTTTCACCATTTTTTTTCCTTTTGGTAAATGGCACAATTTACACATTTGACCAAGCCAGAGATGCAGGAGTCATCATTTCTCTTCCTTCAGTGTCGGATCAGTCAGCAAATCCTGGTAGCCCTGCCTCTAAAATACATCCACTTCTCTCCCACCCCACTGCAATGGCCTTAGTCTAAGGCACCATTATTTCTTTCTTGTAGTATTATAATAACCTCCTAACTTCTACTCCCTGACCTTTCTCTCCTCCCCTTTCCATTCTTCACATAAAAGCAGCCAGAATGATTTTTTTTTAAAATATAAATCAGACATGGTCACTTCTCTCCTTAAATTGCCTCAATTGCTTTCCAAAACATTTGGAATAAAATACAAACTCTTTCTATAATCTATATATTTCGACATAGTCTTGTCTCTGCCTAACTCTCTGACTGCTTTTAATTTCATCCACACCATTGCGCACTAAGGTCCAGCACTCGGCTTCTTTCTGTTCCTCAAAGGAACCAGGCTTGTGCTACCTTTGACCTTCTGCAAGTGTTCTTATCTGAGTTTCTCTTGTTTGCTTGTTTATTTTTTATTTGTCTTCCCCCATTAGGATGGAACATTCCTAAGAGCTGAACCTTATCTATCTTATTCATATTCCAATTCAGGAAAAATTAAAGGGACAACTGAAAACCTTGTCTTCTCTACTTTCAAAATGGTACATAGTTAGTGCCTTTCTAGTAACTTTCCCTTCCAGAGATTACAGGGGAAGTTGGAATTATGGCTAGAAAAGTGAGTCCTAGGACTGATGGGATAAATAAGTACATAAAATATGAAACCAATCTCATTGGGTTTGGTGACAAATGCCCTTGTTTCAAATATCTGTTTTATCAACACCATGTTCAGAATTCTACCATTAGTAAATACAGTCAGAGTTGTGGTAGGGATAGAGTGGAGAAGGGAGATAGAAGTAAGAAAAAAAACATTAAGTTTTCAAGTGTTATTACATTTTAGTACTAGGGATGTTTTTTACTAAGGGACATTTGGATAGGGAAAAATAGGAGGGGAGAAGATGAGCGCAGTAAGTTCCAGGAGTATAAAGTGCAGGGCAGACGTAGAGCTCTCTTTAAAAGGATAAATGGTGCAGGAAAGAGAAGGTGGGGGACATGCTATTAAGCTGTATTGATATCACACGCAGTGGTAAATCTACATTCATCCATCCAATTA
Organism: Lepilemur ruficaudatus; assembly: GCA_963574885.1. Classification (NCBI taxonomy): domain Eukaryota; kingdom Metazoa; phylum Chordata; class Mammalia; order Primates; family Lepilemuridae; genus Lepilemur; species Lepilemur ruficaudatus. The sequence goes on from CAUYRT010028427.1 coordinate 1,381, forward strand.
TAAGACAGTGTAAATCAAATATAGTTTTTGCCGTATATATTTTACTTAAAATAACAGTTAATGCCACATTTGTCCACTGGATTTTATGTTTTAATTATTTTCTGTTTATAAAAAGCATTATTTAATTTACCAATTAAGATGTTGATTTTTTTCTAATAACAAGATACCATATTTTTTAAATTATAATTTATAAATACACTATAAAATAGTATAATTGTTACTATGTCCATGGGTTCTGTCTCGTTTCTATGTGTAAAATCAATTATCGGAATTTATGTTGATTTATTTTAATTAAAAAATGTCGTTGTGATGATTGGTACAGAATTTGATTTAGTCTATGAATTTTCTGTTCTTAAGCCAAGGAAAGTAAGAATTAAAAATTTTAAATGCAACTAAGGTCTTGAGTAAGATGCTAATTCTTTTTTGTCTTTTAGGAATTATCCCCCTAATTCCTATCCCCGATTGGCCGAGCAAGGTAAGAACAAGAACAAGAGCTGTTTGAGAAGTAGGGATCTTGTTACCATGGAATATTCATGTTCATAAACTACCCACAATTCTATAGACTCTGTGGAGCCTAAAATTTCATTGAAGTCATTGAATTGATATGAAATGTTCACCATTATAAGGCAAGCATAATTGTGTTTAAAAATTTAAGGGACAAAAACCTCATCTGAATAAATAGATACAGTACAGATCACTAAGTTCCAGGCAAAGTTTGAGAATTTGGTATTGGAGGTAAGGCCTGCCAAGATAGTATAAAAAGAAAACTTGCTTTATACATTAAATTATTAGAAAGAAAGACACAGAAACATTTTTTAACTACCAATAATTGGATACCTCTACAAATCTACCTGTAGCTCCTGATTGAATCTAAAACCCTATTTTCATCTCTTTTTTATCTTTGCATAGTGTTATGGAAACTACTGTACTAAAAAATAAGCCAGCTAATGAGCAACATAATACATGTCAGTAAAATAGGGTTCCTCAGTTTAACATAGAACAAAATTTCAAAGGAATGTAATTCTGTTGAAGTGTCACCAAGACATCTTTTTAGGATAGTATAGTGCCAGCAGAAATAACAAGGCTTATTTTCAATGATTCTGTTCATACCTCAAATCCCTGTGGTCTTCCTAGACTCTCTTTCATGTGTTTCCATGCAACAAGAATCTCTGACACAGACACACTTGTTGCCTTGACATCCGTGGGAGCAGCACTGGGTTCTGTATGAAGGAAAATGAAAATAATAAACCACAATTATAAAAGTTACATCTATCAAAGCACTGCACCTGAATCTGTCAGATATTAACTTCCTTTCATCTTATTTTTTTAAATGAAGCTCTGTGGTCATTATGAAAAACAACAAGAGAAAAAGAGGATTGTTTTGTATTCGTATACCTGGGTCAAGTCCCGTCAATACCTTATCAATTACAAGTGCCAGATCTAGCAAGACAAGCAAAGATCTTTATCCTTAGATTAGCTAGGATATTTCTGGAGAACTTAAGTTATCTGACTTCAATCATAAGTCTAGCATAATGATTAAAAAATGGACTATGGAGTCAGGCTTGGCTGTTTTTAGTTACTGCTATTGTTTTTTTGCCTTTAAAATATTCTTTAGCTATTTATTTACCTTTAGATAAATTGTTACACCTTTTTCTAAGCCCTAGTTCCCTTATTTGTAATATGGGCATAATAAAAGTATCCCATAGATTTTTAAAGTTATTTTTATTTTTATTTATTTATTTATATATATTTTTATATTTTTTGAGACAGTCTGGCTCTGTGGCCGGGGCTAGAGTGCCATGGCTAGAGTGCCGCGGCGTCAGCCTAGCTCACAGCAACCTCAAACTTCCTGGTTCAAGCGATCCTTCTGCCTCAGCCTCCTGGGTAACTGGAACTACAGGCACTCGCCACCATGCCCAGCTAATTTTTTCTATTTTTAGTAGCGACAGAGTCTTGCTCTTGCTCAGGCTGGTTTTAAACTCCAGACCTCAAGCAATCCTCCTGCCTCAGCCTCCCAGCGTGCTAGGTTTACAGGTGTGAGCCACCGCGCCCTGTCAAAGATTAGTTTTGATTAGAATAATACATATAAAATACTTAGTGCTGTGCTTGGCACTTAAAATGTTCATTCACAAAATATTGTATTATTTTTATTTTTCATCCTGTGTAGGCACAAATAGGGTTTAAATTTCATTAAATATTTTTTGTTCCAACCACAAACTACATTTCCATGATTATATAAAGAATGTGTTATGAATCATGATATTTAAAAGGCATGCATTGACTTTTAAGACAGGTGCAGGTAGAAAAGGAAAGTCCACAAAGGTCTTGGCACCATTGCTCAAAATCACCTTTTCATTTGTTTCTATGCTCAGTGACCTTTCGCACTATTTTTTTCAAATACGCAATGTCTGACTGGCATCCATCAAGACGTGCACTTTATTTGAGGTTGCACTCAATGTGAGGAACAAACTATTTCTAGCTTTGACATGGCTGAATCATAAATACTGTGTCACAAACACACGTAAAATGAAATGGCAGAATGAAGGCCATACATTAGTTCAAACAGTTCTGTACAAAGTCTATCACAAAATCTTACCCCATAAAAATTGTAGAGATTTTGATACTAACCCTACATCATCGACAAGAGTTCAGAATACTCTATTGAAATGTTTTTATTGTTGCTTTTTTTAGATTCAGGGAACTACATAGCAAAGATAGGAGTGCTAAATAAGATTTTTAAAAAGCAGACATTGAAGAAATTAAAACCATTTTCTGAGATCTTTACTTTTCTAAGGGGAGGTAGTCATTCATGTATCTAGAATGCTCTTGTGTATCACTAATTGAAAAATATCAGTCAAAAACATCTGTCCTGGTGCTGTGAAAGAAGCCCATAAAAGACTTTTTCAAAGGTAGGTGTTCGCACCAAGAAATGATTTTCTTTTGGTCAAGTCTTTGCTAAAATTACATGCCATAATTATGCTAACTCAAAATGCTTTGGCAAATTCACATTAATTTTTACAGAGATGCTGACGTTAATTCCTGCCATTGTATAAATTGTAATTTCTCATTCTGTCACCTTTTGGATATTTTTTATTATTTCCTTTCGCTCAGTGGTTTGTCTCATCTCACTTTCCAACTCCCTATTATTTATGCATCTACCCAATTTAAAAAGATGCATTCTGGGAAAAGCTTCTACTTCTATTTTACTCTAGAATCTGATTAGCAGTCCTGCAACAGACATTTTTTTCCAACTACTATTTAATAGGAGTTAAAAGTCTTGATTTTTCAAGTAAATGAAAGGAAATGCTGATGTTTTTGAGGTTTCTAGAATTTAAGATATAATTTATTTCAAAGGAAGCCATACTTCGTGTATCACTTGTTATTCAGCAGCAGTTTTGCTCCTCTTTAGAATAAATGCATTGCAGAGATTTGTGTACCAATTGCCTTCTTTCAGCTTTTATATTTCTAAAGCAATTACGTCTTTGTCAAAGAAGATTGCAGGGGGATAAATAATTTTAGGAGTACAAAGCATATGGCTGGGTAACAGCCTTTCTCTCTCTCTTTATCTCTAGAAAAAGGAATTATTTCTCTATCAGTTTTGGTAGTACTATACAAGTTTAAGTACTTCTCAAATAGAAAGTTAAAAAAATTTTAAAGTAAGTGAAAAATGTTCAGAAACCTACTTCCCAAACAGGCACTTTAATTTCTATTTAAAAACTCTGTGAATTTTAAATCAGACATTTCACAGTTGCGCTTTGGGGCCTGCATATTACAGTTGCATGTAATTGAATGACAAACAAGAACTGAAGAGTCACTTTTAATTTGTTTCACCTTCTGGAGCTAAATGGTATCAAAGTAGATCCCTGCTGACCTGAGTTACAAATTTCAACATGTAAAAAAAAGTGTTCTCAGATTATTCCAGAAGTTTTAGTGTGACTGTTTACAGCTAAGTGAACACTTTCAAGCAGATCAAAAATTTGTCTGCAGACAGCAGTAACTGACTGGGTCATAGAATGTCTGGTTTGGATTGGAACTAGCTGTTCCCATTGATGGAAGGTCATAACTAGAAAGGGTTTTACAAAATCACTTGGATCAAAATTCAGAAATGGTTGAGCAGTGGGTCTTCAGTCATGTTTTATTTGCCCACATAACGTGTTAAATTTATTTAAGCCAACATTTCAAAGTAAGAATTCCTGACTTCTTAGGAAGATATCAAGTCTGAATTCTTGAGTGTTGGCAGATGAGGATTAGTAGTTGACTCCATCAATCAGGGCAGGTGCTTCTCAGTTTGCCAAAGTCCCTACCACTCCCTATTGTCTCACACAGGAAGTATTTATATTTCTTACCTCACCCTTATAGGCTTTGGAGTTATAGGCCTATATTTTAAATCTATATTCTCATTTTGCAGATGAGAAAAGTAACACGTACAAAGATTGATTTATCCAAACTCAGCTTATGGCTCGGAAAGAGCTCCAACTAGAACTTAAATCTGAATTTTTTTTTCCCTCTGTTTTTAAATTGGCACCAAGGAAGCAGCTGGCTTATTCTCCCTTTCTTAGAGTCAATTTTGAGGCACAGAAGAGATATTACAGGAAACATGTATAGTTCATTCTTTTGCTCCAAATAATGAACAGAGGAATGGATAGAATAAGATTAGAAACAAACAAATAAAAAAGAGAAAAACAAAGTAGATGAGGGAATAACTCAAAGTAGTAATAATTGCCATTAACTGAGGATCTGCTATGTTCCAAGCCCTTTTCTTAATTCTTACACATAGTAATTAATCCTTCCACAACCCTATTATCACTATCACCATTTTTCAAATAAAGAAATTTAGGGGCAGAGGTTAAGTAACTGGCCTAAGGTCCCATAGCTGCTTGATGGTGGAGGGAGGATTTGAACACAGGCAGTCAGGTCCTGACCACTACACTATTTTGTTTTTGTGCATATGTCTATATTATACACACTTCATTCCTTTCTGTTGTTCTCTTTTCCTCTTCCCCCTCCACATCTAACTTCTCCCAAGACTATTGATGTTGGGCTCCCTACTTGCGTTTTCTAAGTCTTGCCAGAAACCACCTAGACTCTCATCATCACATTTAATTCCCTTGATTCCTGTATCACAGGATTTTTGATAATTTTGAATCACAGCTGCACAGCTCCTCATAGGTCATGTCATATTTAGGGATCTCTAAAACTTATCTCTAAATCACAGGATGTTTTCTTCCACTCTCACTCCTGTATATTACACTCGGATAATTTGATGAAAGTTCAGGGGCTTAGTTCTGAGACTGTACTGGTGTTATGTCTAGTAGGCTCAAGAACTTAAAAAGATCTCGTTTTATTTCTGTTATGTGTGATGATATTAATTAGGCCATGGCTAACTCCTTCACTCTATTATTGGAATATGAAGTGGACAGGCTGATTGATAGATTTGTTTCTGTTAGATTAAAAAATTTGAACAGCATTAACCATGTTCATGAATTTAGATGATACATTTGTATTAAGTGACCTAGCAGCTGGAGTTCTCCATGTAATACAGGGGGATGTGCTTGTAATATTGATTATACATCTGACTTCCCAAGAGGGGTGAGCAATAGCATTAATCAAAGGAGAGTTTAATAAACTCCTTGGGAGAAAGGTTATGGTTTCATTATTTAAAAATTCAGTGCAGACAGCTGTAGTTGAACTTTTACAGGCATTAATCCAAATAGATCATCTGGCAAAGACAGGAAATTATTCCTTGTATTTTACAACTAATATGCCAATTTATTAATTTTCAAGTTCACATAAATCCCACTGAGCTCAGTTTCAGCTAAGAATATATCTGGAGAATAACTCCTTATGAATGTTGGGTTTTAATTTCAGCTGTGATGCCTCCACTTGCAAGGGAATAATTGTATGCCATTTTATGCAAATAAGAAGAGACTTTTAGGTTTAGTGAAAAATAAAAGCAGAACATTTTTCTATACAACGAAAAAGCTAAGAAAACTAGAGAAGGATAAAGCACATTACAAATAAATCTTTCAACCTACAATTAACTATATCAAATTTCCTTCTGTTTTTATATTAGGTATAATTGAATGATCTGGTTCTTTCAATTCTATAGTTATAGTAACAAGAACTAAGTGGAAAATGGGTATAAGTTTCAGTATTAAGTATTTCTAGAAATGTGGAAGAGCTGATTTGACTTTTCATCTTGAAAAAATCACTTTTTATTAGTCTTACCATGCATTTTAAAATCCCTTACATTGAAACTTGGCTATACTTTAAAAAATTGGAATTGTTTTCAAAATGAGGGTATTATATGGGATTATACAATACCTTAGAGGTCTGGAATTCAAACCACATAATCTTTGCTTGGTTTAAAGGGTATAGAAATATTTGATTTATGTACAGGTGCATGAAAATCCTGGCAGGCAAATATCTCTCTTCTCACGCTTTATGTCAAATGTTACTTAGCACTGACAGAGTCTTTAACGGTTACTTCCATTATAGAAACGTTGAAAAGTTTCAAAGCCTTAAGGGTGTTAGCATGAGAACCATATGGAACTTTTCTGACAGTACTCTAGAGCAATAGGCAACCTCAGAGTTGTGAGAGTCAAAGTCATATCCCAAGTGATTTATTTACCAAGTATCAATATTTATACATGATGATTTCTTTTAATAACAGGTAGATTTAAGGTTTTCCCTGTAAAAATGTAATTCTCTTTTGCATTCCAATAGGCTTTCTTGAGAAGAAAGGAAAGGGATAGAGATCATGGGGAATTCACATAAATACTTATACAAGTGTGTTCTGGTTGTGAATGTCATCCATTATGGATGGTTCAGTGGGAAATAGGTTGATAAGTCATATTGCAAGGTGTGCCTTGTGAGTCCTTCTGTTCTGTGCTTCCCTCCAAAGAACATAAATTCTGGTGGCTGCATTTGATACATTTTTCTTCCCCACTTGGTGTCAGCTGTGAAAAGGTGGCTTCTTTATTGTCCTCAAGGCATGTAGAAAGTATTCTTGAAACGAAGAGGAAGCACCAAGCCCGTAAACAGAAATAGAAAGATACTTTCACGCCTCTTGTTCTTCACTGCGTCTTAAGAATATGGAGGGATTTTGAGGTGATAAACAAGTGAACTGAGTTAATGGAAGAATATGGAAGCAGGATTTGTCTTATGGACAAATATCTCAATCACATTAGTGGGGCTTTGGGCAAGAGTACAGTGATAAAAGACACAAGGTGAATTTGTATGAATATCCACAGACGTAGAGGAGAGGAACCTGTGCTGGCATGAGCACAATACATTGTTTTATGAGTTTATTACAGGCCTTGGTTCCTTTTAAAAATGGTTTAGTCTTTGAAACGTTCACTTCTTTTCAAGCAAAACAATTTGCCGAGTGTATTGGCAATAGTGGTTTCCTCTTTCTATTATGTAGCAAAAGTTGATCTATTGTTGCTACCTAATGTGGGACAATTATTTTAAAAAAATATTTTTAGAATATACAATAAACTGACAGAATTTCAATTTTAGATTTATAAGGGCTTCCAGAGATGTTTTAATTCGAGATCTTTAATTTTAAAGTAGAGTGAGCACACACAGGCTCAGAGAGGTGAATAAACTGCCCAAGATCATCTTGTTAATGTGATCAGACTTGAATATAGGCTCTGCTGACTCCAGACAAATGCTCTTCTTTCCCCTGCCTTTCTTGTTTGACATAATTTAATGACATTAACACTTTACTCATATGTACACATAAAGCTCCAAATTTGTAAATTTAATTAGTGAACAAATGCCAAATATATGTTTGAATTTCATTGTCAAAACAAAGGCAGACTTTACCCATATTTAACTTGCCTGGTATAGTTCCTATTTCAATCTACTAAAATAAATGAAGTATTACTATGAAATACGTTATCGAAACAACCTCAGTCTCTTTGAAAGAAAATATACATATTTCCTGTCTGGCTTGAAAAAGAAATCTCCAAAGGTAAAGCATTTCAAGTTTAAGAAAACACAAAGTAAAAAAAAACAAAACCAAAACAAAACCTATGATGGCTGCTATAAATTAATTTCAAAGCAAAGGCTCACAACTTACAAAGCTGGATTTTTTAAAAATGGCACTGGTATTACTATACAAAGCATGTCCACAAACTTCTCCAATTCATCTCTCATGTGACTTTTATGGTTATGTGATTGTCTCAATTAGGTTGAGACAATTTAAAAGCAGCAAGAATACACACTTCCTGAATAACACATATACTTCAAAATAGATTTTTGGAGTAAGAAATAATAGAAAATATCATTATTGTATATATTGCTGATAAGGCAGTATAGGGTAGGGATTAAAGCATCTGCCTTGGAGTTATACGGACATGGTTACAATCCCAGCTCTGTCACTTATACTGGTTATTTACAGCTGTATCACTCATGGTATGAATTTCAGCATGTTACTTAACCTTTCTGAGACTCAGTTTCCTGAAAGATAGATTCGGGCTTGAGACTCCAGGTTCATATTTGGTTTTAAGCATTAAATCAGATAATATGGTACACCGGCTTTATCTGAAAGCTCATCAGAAATATGAGATGCTCAGTGCATGAGTGCATTGGAGTGCCTATGATTCCTTGTCATCACTTGATTCTTCACTTTCCTGGTCACTCTTATACTTTTTGCTTCTGCTTCAAATTTGGCTCTATATTATAAAAATACAAGGCGACTTTTTATTGAAAAACTACATCTTACAAAAATCAAACACTATCTTCATTCCTCAATATTCAAATGCCTTTGTTTATATCCCCCCAAGAAGCTCACAACACCAACATGACTAATACCTCCCATGAGCTATCCAAGTCATACATGCAGACACAAAGGAAGTACAAGGGTCAGTTTATACTGTCCATACTTATTTGGAAGGTCAAATGAGTGCTGCCTTTGGTGAAATATTTTCTCAGTCATTAGTGAATTTAGGGACTGTAAGCACTTTTTAAATTTAATTTTTTTTTTTTTTTACTTGAAAGGCCAGTTGAAATTCTGCACTTGAATAGAAGAAGGACTAAGGAGGAAAAGCTAACTGTAGGGGTTAAATCTATCATGTTTTTTCTCACTCAGAAAATTGTATTTGTGTATTAACATTTGAAAGAACCCAAGATTTTGCTTTAAGAAGTTGGGTTTGCACTTCAGCTTTGCAACCTATTGAGTGCAACATGAGTAAGTCACGGTTTTTCAGTTTACTTATCGGTAAACAGGTATACTGCCTACTAGGTACTACCTACCTACCTACCTACAAGTTATATTGAGAATTAAGTGACATCATGCATATCAAGACAGCATGCTATAGAAAAATCAAGGATTTAATGGTGATTAGACAGATAGACTGATAGACCTGGATTTAATTCTCTATTATAAGCTGTACAAGCTTTTTTTTTTGAAACATGATCTCACTATGTTGCCCAAGCTGGAGTGCAGTGGCTAGTCACAGGTATGATCATCATGCACTATAGCCTGGAACTCCTGGGCTCAAGGGATTCTCCAGGCTCAGCCTCCTGAGTAGCTGGACTAGAGGCATGCACCACGCTTAGCATGTGTAACCTTTAGCAAGTTCCTTAACTTTTCTGAATGTTAATGTCTCTTTCTGTGCAGTGAGACAAGAATGTCATGAGGATTTCACGATGTCATGTGTAAAAAGCTTCCAAGAGAAAGCCCTGCCAATTCTTTTTCAGTACAATGCTTTATGCATGGGTTAGAAATAAATGTTTATTGCCTCATAAATGGAGTCTTTATTTAAATTTATTTCACATATGTATTGTTCAAATATAAAATTATCTAAATTTCTAACTAAAGAGATTGTTTAAATATCCATCCAGAGAATGGAACACATTGCAGGGATTACTAATATTGTTATTACCATAGGAACATGTTTGCCATATATTGTTAGGGAGTGAAGAACATAAACCAACATATATGGAATGGTCTTTCTTTTTAATAGAATAATATTTGAACAAAATTTGGAAAAATATATCTGAAAAGTGTAGTGGGATAATGGGTGAGTTTTATTTTCTCTCCTGAATTATCTGTATTTTTTAAATGTACCTACAATAATATCTCATAATTGGTATAACAAAATAAAATATTAATATGTTGAATAAAAATATAGAGATTAAGATACTGACCTCCTTCAGCTGAACAGATGACCACAATTTGACTAAAAGGTCCATCCCCTTTATTGTTATAAACGCCAACCTTCACTTCAAAAGGAGTGAGAGGAGGGACACTCTCATCTCGATAAATGAATTTGGAAGCTTCGGAGGATGTCACCATTTTTTCCTTCCAGCCACGTGTTCCATTGGGTCTGAAAGCTACAATATAGCCGAAGCCTTCCCCATTCTGAAACTCTTCAGATACTGGCTAAAGAAGAAACATGAAATTAATTCTCAGCAAAATGGCTGATAAAAAACCAGCTTCTTCTAAATCCTTAATTTTCTTTTATCATGCATAATTAGAGAAAAGGAAAATCTCAAATCTTTATACTACATTGGAAGTCAACATAGCACAATCACTTTGGCAGTTTTGGAAAACTTAAAAGACTTAAAAGTAGAAGATGAAAAATTAAATTTTATGACTTGGAATGTAAGAAAACTCTCAAGAGAATTGAAAACTCTTGAAGTGAAACAAATTTGCTCCAATTAGTCACGTATATGAAATGAAGGTCCTTGAATTCCATGCTAGAATTTAATATGTTCGAGAAAACTGTCATATGGTCTGGTGGTCGGGAACATCTTGTCACTGGCAATGCTCTGCAGAGCCCTTTGCACCACAAATCTAGGAGATATTCATGTTAAGACCTTTCTTCTAGTGTTCTTTCCAATTGCTTTTGTGCTTTACTAACACAAGAAAAAACTGGACTTTGGTATTTGTTCAAGAAGCTTCTTGTGCTATATGGCTGACATTTATTTTTGTTAAATGTGCTTCAACGGCCCACCACCGAAAACAGTAATTGTGATTGATTGACTCAGTGGAGAAAAGTTACCAGCCACTGACTAGCACAGTGCTTGACACATAGTAGATATCCAATAAATATTTGTTAAGTAATTTTTCTGTTGAATTTTTATTTGAAGAAAAACTGTGCATTAAGTGTAGAAAAAGAAAGAAAGCCTATTCTATCAAAGCTTATAAGGAAGGGCAATTCTATTTAAAGAGATTTGATCTCTGTGAAGGGGGGATATTGGGAAGTTAATACCTTTTCAGACATCAAAAACAAGATACGAAGTTTTATTGAAGAAAAGAGGAATGGCCAAAAGAATAGGACAGATGATATGCTCATGAAAGATTTCTTAATGGGAAAATAAATTTTTCTTTACATTTTATCATTATTCTTAGAGATCGCCAGGGGTTTGCTCCATTTTCTCTTACAGGCATGCCCATTTCTGTATATTCTAGGGCTGGGTTCTGTGAGCTACAGAGTTATGTTTGATAATAGGATTATTTAACACCAAAAAAGGAAAAGTCACTTCAAGGAAAATAAATGTACTCTTCACACCCCCTCCATCCCTACTCACTCTTTTTCTTTGACAAAAAGAATATGATGAGGTGGCCAAAATAAATAAATAAATAAATAAATAAAACCCATAAATTTTGTAATCACAACCCTAATTCTGTATATTGGGGAAGATACTTAAACTGTGCTTCAGTTTTGTAATTTGTGAAACGAGGAAAGTTATCTCTGCTAATAAGATTGTTATACGGGTTAAATGATATAATCCAGGTAATGTGCCACATATTCAGTGGTGGTTAATTCCTTCCTCCTCACTGGTTCTAGCCTCCAAATAAGCCCCTGAGACTACTTAATCATAAAATAATTAAATATCAAACTAAGTCAAACAAGCACCTGAAATAATTTGTGAGAGGATGTATTTTAATCATTCAAACTTTATTCTGAGATAACCTATATGACAGGAAAGTATACCTTAGATGTGGTCTCTTGTACGTGGAGATGTGTAGCCTCATTCTCTAAAGAATTAACCAGTTCTGACATCTGAGTAAAGAAAGGCTTTCTTACCTCCCAGGCAATGACTAACTCATGCCTCCTTCCACTTCTTCCACTTACGTTGGTGGGAGCTGTCTTTGGAACTGTGGATAAAAATGGGTCCAGAATGAGGAGAGTAAATAGGTGTGTAATTTCCTTACAAAAATAACACATCATGACACTATTTAGTGTCATGTTGGGTAAAATTTTGAAAGAAGTCAAAAGTTTGTTTGAAATTAATATGGTCATATTAAATATTAAAACAAAATATTTGAAACAGACACCCTGCTTTCAATCTATGTGGCAGTTTGATACATGTACTTTCATGGACACTTCATCTCCAAACTAGTTCTCTTGTAAATGCTCTATGGTAGCAATGTCTAAATCATAATTATTAACATTATAGGTAAGGACATCTATTAATGGTTAGGTAAACTTTGTCCCTCAAATGGCTCACTTTTCTCCTCTTTGACAATGCTGTGACTCTTTTGAGCTCCTGGAAAATCCACGGGTGGAGATCAGCATTACTGTGTTTCCAGAACTCCCAGGAAGCTCCAGTTTAAAGAAATCTTAGCAACAATTCCCTGGAGTGAGAACCTACTTAAGTGAATAAACATTAAAAAAAAGAAAATCTGTCAAGAATGAATCTCTTTGCAAACTGCAAAATTTATAGGCACCCAGTGAAACTTTTTCAAATGAATAACTATTAAAAGAATAAATGTGTCAAAGGAATAAATTTCCTCTTCACTGCACCAAACCACAAAATCTGCAGTTGAAAGGGAACATTTTCAAATGAAGAACTGTTAAATGAAGAAAACTATTAAAAGAAATCATTTTCCAGGCTATGAGCCTGCATTAGCAATTTTACACTTCAGAATTGCCTTTCAATCCCAGCATACAGTTTTTAAACGATATTGATATACTCATAAACAATAAATTTACTCCCATATATTACCTACTTGGATGAAAGGCTATTAATTACTGGTAGATATTCACACAGCATTTTATATACCAGAAAAACTGAAGCAGAATTTATATACTACAGAAAGGGAAAAAACGAATTTTCCTTGGGCTAGGGAGGTAGATGAGCAATACCTGTGGATATATAATTGGCTACATTGAAATAAATGACCTTTACTTGCCAGGGTCCAAATTTCAGTATTGTTGGGCACTTTTTTCTATGAACATGATTCTTCTCTTGCTCATGCACACGTAGCCAGTACAAATATAAGATTATACAGCAGCAGGATATGTACAACAGCAGCTACTAAGACTTTTTTCCTTCACAGTTATATACATACTAAAGATTACTCATACGTAGAGTTCATTCTTTTGTATTCCTTTAGAATTACATGGAATTGGATACCCTTTTGTCTTTCATTTCAGGAATCACATGGAATTCAACTGAACAATAAATGATGCTATTAGAACAATAACCGTGAATATGTCCTAGTTTATATGAACAACAAACGAATCATTTATTTATGTGAGTTCTTTATTATTAGCCATAGTTATTGCTACATGTAACAACCTATGACCTATTAATAGGCCTTGACACCATGTCTGAAAAAACACTATTATACAGTATTAGTTCAAAATTTATTTTCTGGTCTATGGTATGGGTAAGTCACACAAGAAGGAAGCTGGTTTAACTTTATATGTAAAATCCAAGGTTCCAAATATGCCTTTGGTGGCTAATCTCAGTGTTCTGAATATTGTAACCATCAATGCGTAGTCAAACAGATAGTGAAAGCAAGATAATTTGTAGATATCACGCCATTATGTCTTCGCTTAGTACCTTTAAAAATAAAAGTACACACACATATGCACACATACCTTTCACATTTATTTCTGACAAGTCACATTTAAAGGACATAATGATCAATATATACAAGACCATGTACTTTGGCTATTGCGTTGGACAAAGTTTATATCCTAAATTTAGGACTTTGAATCCTCTTCTTTGAGAACATCATCCCTACGATTATGGGTTTCTGTAGAAAAATTAGGCATTGAAGATCCTTTTCTACTTTGTTCAGCCCTAAAACATCATTTAAACAGAGGATGCTTAGAACTTTTAGATTAAAGTTGTAAAGTAGGCTGTAGGCTATTTAGTGCACATCTCTGGAAGCCCACTTAAAAGATATGAGCAGGATGAAATATAAGTAACTATTGGAAATCAAAACCTTTGAAGCTTTGGCTGTACTGTTTCACAGTCCATTAGCGCTTTTATTTTTTAGAAAACATTTAGATTTTTCAAAAGCTCTAACTTTCTGAGTAAAAAAAATTAAAAAGAAACTGGTTAATGTTTTGGTGAAAATTTCTACTTTGAGGAACTAAGAAAGCAAAACAAGGCTTACTATGATTTGACTCATGTCTATGTGGGTAATTTCCACATCAAATTGTCCATAAATCACGTAAATTCTGTAAAATTTCTTTTATTATTTAAAATCAGTCTTTGAGGTTTTCTTACTGCTACTAATTTCTTTTCAAGACAAGATAGCCCTTAGTCAACTTAATGTAAAGAAATAAGACCCTCCTTTTCTCACTAACCCTCGGTTTTAATGTGTAACACACAATACAAAAAGAGGCACTTATGGTTCGGTGTGTTTTAATACTATTTGTGTATAAGCAACAGGTACTCTTAAATGAAGCTTACTAGATACTATACAATAGGAACTATTAATAGAAAACTTAAGGCTTTAATAGCTGCAACTCAGGCATTGTGTTTGTTGTCATGGGCACAATGTTTGAATTGGGAACTCTAATTCTAATTGGCTTAAATTTCTTAATTACATGCAGAAGACCAGTGCAACCCATGCACATTCATTTCCTTTTCAAGTTGGTGGCACACAGTTATTATCCCTGCAGTCAGTGCTTTGGAGTCCACTGATTTTAATTACATCCCTTTACAAAGCAACATATTAATGATATGAAGGGATTTGACTTAATCTTTCAGAGCTCTTCTGGTGTAAAAGTTCTATAATTCTTGTTAGAAGCATAAAATTAATATAATCAAACACCCAGGAAAAGCTTTATTGAGTTCAGAGAAATATATATTTGCTTAGAAATCAAATATATTTTCACTATAATTGATAAAAATATGATTTAGAATTAAGCAGCTAGGCCCTTTTCTCGCCCAGTTGGCTAGTGATAAATTTCATGAACATATTGGCTTAGAGAAGCAAGTTTACACACACGGTTAGCAGGTTAAACTTTGATTCTTCTGAATTTCTTTCTGAACAATGTTCCTCCATGGGCAGGTAATGTAATTGATACTTTGCCCACAAGGTATAAATGCCTCATTGTTTTAGGTTTTACCTGGCATGTTGAAATATAAACTGTTGTCTCTTTTCATCTTAAACATTGGAAACATTATTGTGAACACTCAGAATGACCAAAATATAACATACTACCTTAGCTTAAGCATGCCTGAATAATGAAAGAACTCTAACTGTAGTAGTTTCAACAAAGTCACACTAACAACATGCTTTAATTAGTCCTCAACTAAACCAAAGAAAACATGAAATCATTTACCAATCTCTTTTTTCTCTGAAAAATTTCCAATTTCTATTACAGTTAGTGTTCACATGGATCATTAAATAATATAGCTTTTTTAGAGACCTGGGACAGGCCATGTAATTTAGAAGCTTAATGGTTATCCAGCAACTGGTTTGCAAAGGCAGGTACAGAAGAATGAAGAGAGGGAGGGGAGGTTGTTTATACAGCAAAGGTGGAAGTCAACAGGGACATTTATAAAAAGTTTTTTCTACCCAAATTGATGTAGACATGAATATTTAAATTAATTTTCATTTAAGCTCACTTTATAGAAAAAGTTAAATTCAAAGAGTTTTCAAAAAAAAAAAAAGAAAAACAGTAGTGTTTCCTAAACAGTTCAAATAATGTTTTTATTCTTATCAATGGGATAAATAAGGTGGTGTGTACAAATGGCAAAGGTATTCTTGTTGGAATGAGCAAGATCTGGACTTGAATCTCATTCTACCATTCTAACTGCTTGGCTGAAAATATTTTTTAAGCTTTCTGTCTTTTAGTTGCCTCATGGAGATAATAATAGTACTACTTTCTGAGGTTATTTTCATAATTATTCACCACAGTGCCTAGAACTATAACCAATAAATGTTATCTAATATTATTATCTATTTAGATTTGAAAAAGAGAAAATGGTGAAGTCTTCTTTGATAAGCACTGGAAGTTTGGCATGAATCTATACACATGTGATCTTGAAACAGAATATCCTTCTTTGCTATTTGGATACTATTGTTTTGGTAATACCATAGGAATTATGCTTTCAGTTTTGGCATAGCTTATTTTAATTTTGAAATCTAGGCAATGCACCCTTTTTGATTTGCAAAAGAGATTGCTAAGATATTTCAGGAAATGTAAGAATTTTCTAATTTATGAGCCTTCTTATAAATAACAACTGTCAAGAACAGAGGAGGTGAGTATACACAAAAAATGGTGTTTATCTCAACTCTCATATTCTCTTTATTTACATGGGTCCACAAGGAAGTAAAAGCAGAGAATAGGTAAAATAATCTTTGTATGAGATTTGTTGGTAAAAAGAAGAGAAGGAAAGGCAAAAAGAAGAAGGGAGTACACAGGGAGAGGAGGTAACTTCGGAGGTATCCTCTCCGGAGTGAGGTCTGGGTTAGAATTCCAGCTCTGCCACTTATTCACCTGGTTACCTTATGCGAGTTTTAAAAATTTTATAGTTCTGCTTTCTCATATGTAGCACATGGATAAACTCCTTTAGAGGAGTGTTTTAGAGGGTTGATGTGAAAATTAAATGGTATCACGAAGGGCAAGTGTTTGGTGCAGGACCAGGAATATTACTTGTGATTGATGACTGATGTTTGATATCACCGTGTCTAGGAAGACAGGAAAAGTCTAACCTAGGAGTCTCACATTCACTCCTGGGTTGATAACCTCTCAGTGCCCCTTTCTCTTTCATGCTCAAGTCTTCCACGGCTCTTCCATCACTTTGTCTCTCCTCCTTTCTTCTTCACTGAAACCATTGCAGCAAAGAGAAGCTACTTGTCAGAAAAGGACATGCCTCACACTTGGCCAGGTTTCCTTCAGAAAGGCATTTGTTAAAATTACCACCTCTGCTGACAAACTGCCTCTGAAACTGAAGGCTTATTTCCCGAATATGTTCTATAGAAAAGACTTGTCTGGACCAAAATAGTTTCACAATGTAAAAATACCATCAGCTATAAGAGCCATATTGTTATCTCCTTTTTTCCTAATAATTGAGATTTGGTCTTAGAGGTCTGTTGCTTGTCATGATTTTTGTCCCTTCTTAATCTTACTGAGAGCCATTTCTTTTATTTAATATAATTAAATTACTCATAAGATGGAAGGAAACCATAATGTTCATTTAGTAGTATTTTCTTTTATATTTTCTCAATATTTTTCATCTGACTGCCTGACAAAGGTGGATTTTCTAATTGCTACCAGTAAATAATTCTGTCTGATTCCTACTTGGCCTGCACATCAAAGCCTCATCAAAAGTCATTTACAAAGCCAATCTATATACTCCTAGAGAAAACTAATCCAGCCCATCCTATAACAATATTCTATTGTGTCCCTCCCATAATTTTTGAACTAGGGAAATTTCCGAAGTAACTGTCATGGACAATAATTATGAAGATACAAGTGTGAAGACAGCAAGATCCTTTCAGGAGTCAGAGATAACATACAACTATAGAAATTGTAATGTGAAGTTAAATGTGTCATTTCTGAACTTGGAATGAATCACATGTAACCTCAGATACTAATGTGATGTTGGCTGGAGAA
>CAUYRT010028428.1:0-20764 GCA_963574885.1 Lepilemur ruficaudatus
TAGGTTTTTGAATGTAACAAGATAAGTCAACTTGAGTTGTAATATATTTTGGGAAATCAGCTCACTACAAATTGTGACTGTAAACATTGTACTGTAAATGTTTTGTAGTTTTCCCCCAATAAAATTTTTGGAAAAAAAAAAATACAGTAGTAGCAGTCCCTGACGTGATAAAGGAGAAGAAGGGATAGTTAATGGAACAAGATCTCTGTGGTAAATTTTATTAGCCATTTCTTCCCTTCTTTCTCGTTAAAGGGGCTCACTTTTTGCAGGTGTGTGGCAACTGTGTTTCTGGTCTGGGCACAAATCTTGATTTGTTTAAACCAGTTATGGCAGTCCCATTCGGCTTTGCCAGGACCTCGCTTTCCCAGCCTCCCCTGCAGCTCTGTGTGGCCATGTGACCCAGTTCTGACCAATGAGCCATGAGGGGAAGACTGCTGGGGGTTCTGGGAAATGTCTTACTTCCTATGAAAGAGGCAAACATGGAGGAGAGCTTGCTGGCACACTCCTGTCTGGGATACTGTGTGTGGCACTGTGTCAGTCAGCTTACAACCACAAAAGAAAGGCCAACAGAATTACAGAGGCCAACCTAGAGCCCTGACATCTTTTTGAGGATCTGAATGACCTTGAGAGATGAACCGGGTGGAGAAGGGAAGGAAAGATATTTGAGGAAGTAAGAGTATTGCACACATGAGAAGGAGTGATCAGAGGCACCCCTGGAAAGTTGGATCAGACTCAGACCATGAGGGCTTTGTATGCAGTAGTGTGATTTATTGTCGGAATGACCTCATTCCGAGTTGGGGCTGGTTTCCCTGCTGATTCACCACCAAAGCATAACAGGCATTTTCTCTTTGTAGCTTTAAGAGGACTCCCCACTTCTTTCCTCCTTGGAGAGTTAAAGGACCTTTGTTTTGGAAAATCTAAGCTCTTAAAGCCAAAGATCTAGATACATGGGTGTGTAGGGAGTGTTGATTTGAAAAGTTAAGGGAAGAAGGAATGGTGCCCAATCCACTACAGCAAGTGGGACTTCCCTACCTTTGGGGAAATAGATGGGTGGCAGGTTCTGTCCCCTCTGGGAGGAAAATAGAGCAGAACATGGGTTGCAGACTATCTGACAGGTTCGCCGAGTGTTCACTTGGCTGGGACTGAGCTCTAAGCCACAGCCTTTAGGGTTACTGAGCAGTGGGGACCACTGAAGTTTGGATATCAAGCTCCTCACAGTGACCACAGTGACCACCACTGGCCTAAAGTCCAGAACCCTTCCCTGAGATTCCAAGGTTGTTTGAACTTGGGACAAGGGAATGGGCAGGCAAAAAAAAAAAAAAAAAAAGAAACAAAGAATTGAGATTTCTCCCTAACTCCTTAAGGAAGCAGGCTGAGTCAGATTTTATATTATTTTTTTAAATAAAGATAATAAGGCCAATTCTTGCATTACAGTGCTCAGTCGAAGTGCAAATTCATACTGCGGTATACAAAGCCAAGAGAAAAAGAGTGAGAAGAGGTCATAAATTATCTCAGTAGCTTTTTTTCTTGAGACAGAGTCTTGCTCTGTTGCTCCAGGTAGAGTGCAAGAGCATCATCGTAGCTCACAGCAACCCCAAACTCCTGGGCTCAAGCGATCCTTCTGCCTCAGCCTCCTGAGTAGCTGGGACTAATATCACTGCACCTGGCTAATGTTTCTATTTTTAGTAGAAACAAGGTCTCACTCTTGCTCAGGCTGGTCTTGGACACTTAAGCTCAAGCGATCCTCCCACTTTGGCCTGCCAGAGTGCTAGGATTTTAGGCATGAGCCACCGTGCCCAGCCTTCAGTATCTTTTTTTTTAAGTTGATGGATTTTTAAATAAGAAAATATGGAAGGTATGTCTCTAAGAAGTTAAGCTCACATATACACAAAGTATCCATTTGCATTTTTAAAATCTAATTAGATTGGCCTGATATTGCCAGACTAGAAGAAAATTCAATCTCTGTTATCACTGGGGCTCCCCTGGCTCCCAGAGATGCCTCAGAATCCAGATGTAGCACCTGGTTCAAGAAACAGGCCAGCCTTCCACCTGAGGCATCATCAGGGGTACTGACAGCCACCTCATGCCAGCCCAGGAATGGGGGCCTTGAAGCCCACCAGCTCTCACTTATAGTCCCACATGAGTTGCAGGCATCCTTACTGAGGCTGGGGGAGTGGGGAGGCTCTAGTACTTGGGGTCCAGTCACCTCCCAAGTTATAATACCAAGATGTCACTTTTGAGATCCCATTCTCTCCTTGGAGCTCTGTCCCCACACTCCCCACTGTCTAGACAGCCACCTCTTTTTTTTCTTTTTTGACAAAAAGTAATACCTTTTTTATATACAAAACTCATACATATTGAAAAAAATCACTAACATTCTAATACGTGAATGTACTAGGTAGGATATAACTTGCTGAAAAAGCAGTAAAACTGGTTAAAAAATACTTTTTAAATGTTCAACCTTAGGAATAAGCAATAAGATTCAAAAATTAAAATATTACTTTTTACCTGCTACATAGGTTAAATGACAAGAATAAATCAAAATAGCAAAGGATTTTCAAATAATACCAAATGATGGCAAATATGTGCTGAAGCAGGCATGTATGTATATTTTTGGTGGAAGAGTGAATTAGTAGCAGTTATTTGGTGTTTTGTTTTTATCTAGTGTTTTTTAGTTATTTATTTTTCCATTTTTAATTAATTATGCTTTTCAAACACACACACACACACACACATACACACACACACATACACACACATACACACACACACACACACACGTGGTAGCCAGCCTAAAGTTTGCCCTTAATAATCCCTGCCTCCTGGTTTTATACCCTTACATTGTCCCCTCTCCCCTTCCCAGCAGGGTCAGGGCGTGTGACCAATTAAATACAGTTGAAGGGATGGATGTCACTTCTGAGATTAGGTTATAAAATTATAAAAGATACTGTGGCTTCCATTGCCCTCTCTTTCTCTCTTTTATCACTTGCTCTAGAGAGAGCCAGCTGCCGTGTCTTGAGGTAACTCAGGCAGCCTATAGAAAGTCCCAGGTGAGGAACTGAAGCCCCTTACCAACAGTCGTGAGAGAGCTTGGACAAGGATCCCCGCCCCCAAGTAGAGCCTTCAGCTGACGACAGCTGGAGCCAACAGTTTAACTGTAAGTCCATGGGAGACCCTGAGCAGAACCCCACCCGAACCATTCCTGCATTCCCACCTCATAGAAACTGTGAGATAATAAATGTTTATTATCATAGTGTCTAAGGTTTGAGGTAATTTCTTACAGAGCAATGGATAACTAATACAATAGTTGAGGGGGGAAGATAGTTAAATACATTCAAAAACTTAAAAAAAAAAAACAGCAGTTTTCTGTCTCACCTTTTCTTAGCCACCCAGACTGCCACCGCCAGATTTCCTGTTATGAAAAGAAAATAAATCTCTATTTGTTTACACAATTGCTGTCTGTTCCCTGCAGCCAAATGCAGTCTTAATTGATATGAATGAACTAGGCTGCAAAGCTTTATAATGTGTTCATTGCCATTTTAATTTTCCTCCCCTGACCCAATGTTATAAGAGATCCAGCAACATCTGCTGGGATCACAAATAGAATTGTGAGAACTGAAAATATGAAGTTCTTACCATAATTGAGTAAATCTAAGTTGCCATCAACCATAAAATGCACCACTTTTTAGGTCCCATTGAGAGAAAAATACTATAAATTAAATTATACCTCAATGCTTTCTCATGACTTTGAATTTTTTTTTATTTTATGCTTATCAAAATAATTTTAAGGCTAATTTAGACATAGATTTTTTAAAATCATGTATCAGTACTTAGGAGAATGTTCAACTTGAAGAGTAATCAATAAAATGCAAAAAGTAAAATAGGACTCGTTCTCTCTTTCATGTTGACATCCTTAGCATGTTTGCTTTTGTCTTCATGCCTGTTGCCTCAGTAACAAGATAGCTGCTGAGGCTCCAGGCATCACACCACATTTAAGACAAAAAAAGGAAGATATAAGGATAGAGCCAGCCGTATCATATTCTTTTATCGGGAAAGGCAAAAGTTTTCCTACAGCCCCCAGCAGATTTCTATGTCATCTGCTAGGACTGTTTCCCACAGATACCCTCTAAACAAGCAAATATCTGGAAAAGCAAATATTTTGCCTGGGTCTGGGCTCATTGCCATCCTGAAAAAAAAAAAGCAGACTTCTGGTAGCAAAGAAAGAGGAAATAAGTATCTGGGAAGGAAGCTAACAGTGTCTGCTGAAACACAGCCTAATAAATAATAGTTTCACATGCTCATAAATAGTAGTTAACCTTTGGCATAAAGTAAAAACAATGATAGCAGAAGTACTTCTATAGCATAGTGCTTTCTGTGTGCCAGGAATTGTTCTGAATGTTTAAAATATATTAATTCATTTAATACTCACAACAATTTTATGAGGTAAATATTGTTATTATCCTTGTTTTATTTTGATATTTTTTATTTTACCTCATATTTACAATTAGATTTGTCATAATTCTTGGTTCATGCATGGCTCTCTTTTATTTACTTTTTAAATATTAGTTATTGTTAATAGTGTAATAGGCACCCTCAAATCCTCCACCCAAAATAAGATTAGGATCTGGTTAGCAATTTGCATCTGACTGTATGGTCTCCCCAGCCCATTTCACTTCCTCCCAGGCCCAAGGTGATCATTATCCAGATCCCTGAGTTCCTTAACCTTTACTTTCTTTTTAGACAGTTTAATAGTTACATTGTGACTCTATACAGTCTTAATAAGTATGTATGTATAGTGTATGTATATATACACACACACATAGTTGTTTTTAACTGTATGTCTTCTTTTAGTACTTTTTTCACTTAATTGCTAAGATTCTACCATATTGTTGTGTGTTGCTATAGTCATAGTCACTCATTTTGATGATCATTTAACATCCCAGTTGCCCAAATATGTAGCAGTTTATTCAACCTCAAACCATGCTTTCTTGAAGTGCCTATTATGTTCTTATGGATTTTCTTTTTTCTGCTTATTAACTAGTTTAACTCTGTCACATCCATGTCTGCTAATTGGTTTGCATGTGATTCTAGTAGTTTTCCTACATCCTTTTTAATGGCTGCATGAGATCCCGAACCTTCTGCAAGACTTGCGATAATGCTTTGCGAATGACTTGCCTTGTGTTGTGTGTTGTAGTTATTCACATCGGGCTACCAGGGGCGGCTAAGCAACGAAGACTTTGACTTGAGGGGGCTTGGTGCACAGAGAGTCCTTAGCTTCCGTGAGGGAGAATGTTGGGGCGAGAGAGGAGGCAGGAAATCTCGGTTCATTGGTGAATATTTCCTTGTTATGATGACTTTTGCTTCCCTGGACAAGCTGGCCAGTGTGGGAACTTGGATTATGAACACTCAGATAACCAGAATCCCCTGAACCTTAGCAAATTCTTTAGTACTCCTTGTGCAAAAGGTAGAATCTAATTCATCTCCCCTTGAATATGGACCAGCCTTGGTGACTCGCTGCTAAAGAATAGAGTGCAGGCCGGGCGCGGTGGCTCACGCCTGTAATCCTAGCACTCTGGGAGGCCGAGACTGGTGGATAGCTCAAGGTCAGGAGTTCAAGACCAGCCTGAGCAAGAGCGAGACCCCATCTCTACTATAAATAGAAAGAAACTAATTGGCCAACTAAAAATATATGTAAAAAATTAGCCAGGCATGGTGGTGCATGCCTGTAGTCCCAGCTACTCAGGAGGCTGAGGCAGGAGGATCGCTTGAGTCCAGGAGTTTGAGGTTGCTGTGAGCTAGGCTGATGCCACGGCACTCTACAGCCCGGGCAACAGAGTGAGACACTCTGTCTCAAAAAAAAAAAAAACCATGTTCATTTATTCTGAGAGAGAGGGGAATTTCTATTCCTCACTACAACAATGGGCTAGGTTTCCCTGCCACCTCTCCCAGGAGTTCAATAATGTGAAACTCTTATGAACACAAATTTTTTAAGTTAGTGTATTCCCTTAAACATTTTTGCCCATAAAAATTATAGTTCTCAATTTTGTACCCATCCCTTAACGTTTTGGGAGAAGCATGTTACAGTTTGCGGATTACCCAGATGCCGTGTTCTTCTTTCTTCTGTGATGGAACTTTTGGTCACTTAATGCTCTTTATTGACCTGAAGCTCAACTGAAAAGAGAAGATGAAATTTAAATCAGTAGTTTTTAAGTCCTAAGTCATGAGTGTGTCACCATGTTTTTCTGAGAGGCTTGAACTCTACTATGGATTACTTTGAGAGGTCTTTTAAAATGATATTTTAAAATAATAATATCATTTCTCTAAGATGCCCTCTATAGAAAATATTTTCCTTGAGTGTTTATGGTTACAGGCTAACAGTTCAAGTGGTAACCTAATAAGGGCAAAACAAATGATGATAATTAGTATGTTGCTTCAATTAACTGTGGGTCAGAAAAATCAATGGTAAGATAGACAAATAGAAAAGCAGTTAAGAGCAGGGGCTTTGGGTCAGACAGAACCAGGTTTGAGCCCCTTGTATTTATGAACTGTGTGACCTTGGGCAGAGCGCTTACTCTCAGCAAGGCTGTGAAATGAGAATCAATGTAACATCTAACATTTGTTTATGACTTTTTATGTGCCGGGCACTGTGCTAATTATGTCGCATGCATTCATTATCTCATTTCATCCCCAAAATAATCCCATGAGGAAGGTACTATTAATATCTTCATCTTACAAATGAAGAAATTGAAGCTCAGAAAGGTTGAGTAACTTGTTCAAAATCGCAGAGTGGCACAGCATTTAACTCAATGCCATCTCTGTCTGGCTCTAGACACCAAGTTCATAAATACCGAGTTATACTGTGTCCCTGTAGTAGTAGTCTCCTTACGGGGGGGCTGTGAGGGTTAAATGACATGATGCATGTAAAGAACATGCCTGGCACACAGTTAGTGCTGTTAGTCTTCTTACATATTATTCTTATTATATGTCACCAGCTAAAATCTGTATAGCACTTTACTGTTGATAAAGCTCATCTACATGGTAATTCATTGGGAGCTGGGGCTCAGAAAGGTTAAAAGACTTGGCCAAGGTCATTTTGCTTGTAAGCACACTGGTGTCTTTCAATTCTAGAATGCACCAACTTCACCCTGCCTTTTAATCACTGGAGAGGGCTATGTTTTTCTATAATTTATTTCATTGGTTAGTAGAAGAGGTGGATATCTTCAGATTAGGTGAGTTTTAATCTCGCCTACCTCTAATTTGTTGTTTTATCTTGGTAAACCTTGAAATCTGTTTCTTGATCTTCTGCTCGATTCTCTCCTTTATGTCAGACAATTCCCCTTTCCAGAAATGTGGAGCAAAGAGGAGCCTCATTGGTCCCACTCCCACATTCTTTTCCATCGTTAAATATACACACGTAGGTAGGTAGGTATCAAATTACGAATGGCTGTGTTTTTTGTTAATTAATTTTTAAGATGAATGTTTGGAAATCCGAGCATTTTTCCCATATTCTCATGAAACTTAAGTCCCCTAAGGAGCCCATAGGAACCTATCATGAGGCTGTGTCAGATGCAGGGAAAAGAGGAAAGGAAATGTGGAGAAAGACCCAGAAGCATGGATCCCTCCGCTTCTGACAGTCTTTGGCTTTCGTATCTGTGTCTCCTCACCTCCTCATAGTCTGTTGTCCCGTATCTTTCTATAGCTCTGAGCAACCCTGAAATCAGGCCTGCCTTACACCAAAGTCTTCTAAGCTCCAAATCTATCTACCTGCTTCCCTTATTTTTTCCTCTAATCTAAATGGCTCTTTGATAATGAACTTGGGTGTTTGCAGGAAGGTAGGCTAATGAAATAATTCACACCAAAGTATGAAAGGCTAATTTCCCTTATCCCTTATAGAGGTGTTTGCATTTAAAAAAAGATTATTAACGTAAGTGAATTTGTAATGGGTGGGAACTCTAGCAGAGAAACAAAACAAAGTGAAAAATGGGTGACACAGAAGACCTTTTGGAAGAGAAGTGTCAATTGGACAGAGCAGCCCAGCTAGGCTCTTTCTTGCTCTATCCCTTTATGCCACCACCCTCTCCAGCACACACGCCCACGCATGTGCCCAAACACACATCGTATCAGCTACCTGGGCTTCGAGCTTGTCCTGATCACCAGACAACTATTAGAACGATAGCATTTCAGAGCTGGAAAGGGTTTTAGAGCTAATGTCATTAGCTCAAGTCACGTTTGAGGAAACAAGGCTCAGACAGCAAGGCCCAGGTTCACACACTGGTGCGTGTAGAACCAGCACTAGATTCCGGGTCTTCTGTCCAAGAATCTAGCATTTTCTTCTACACTCTACGCTTAGCATTTAGAAGTCTTTTAACGTAAGCTTAGAAACACTCATGCATTGACCTTGCTCGCTTATCCACTTGGATTTTTGGTTTTTCTCTTTCTCTTTAGGGTTGGCAGGTGGAAACCATCAGTACTAGAGGCAAGAGAGTCTGACCTGGTGTTCCTAGCAACGTGTTCTGGCCCGAAGGCTTGGCATTCTCTGTCCTCTGCCAAGTGGGACTGTGGAGGAACTAGCACATTAGAGCCATTTGGGTGCCCTGGCACATGCTTCCTTCTTCATTAGCTACTCACAGGAGATGTCATAAGATTTAAAAATACATGTGAAAATATTAGGGTTATGATTGCCTCTCTCTTCTTTCTCCCACTGAACATTTAGATTTTCACTTGAATAATTGGAACCACTTTTTTTGCTCCCTTAGCAATACAGCATAGTGGTGATCATGGTCTCCAGAAAGGCAGACTGCCTGGGGCCATATCTCAGCCACCACTTCCTGGCTGAGTGACCTTAACAGGTCACTTAACCACTGTGCCTCAGCTCCTTCATCTAGAAAATAGAAACACCAATAGTTTATACCTTATGAGGTTAATATACGCAAGTGCTTAGTAAAAGTTGTCATCTTCATCATCATCATCAATACCTGCGGGTGCTTTTAAGTTTACTTTTTTTTTTTATTTTGAAAACATATTTTTATATTTAAGAGAGAGTAGCTTTTGTAGTCTTAGCTGCCTTTCTCCATTGCCTGGCAATCTGAAAATAGTGCAGTCATTAAAGGTTAAGTTGACCCTTTTTGCAATTCTTGCCTAGGAGGCCTCATTGTGTATAGTGAGTCACCACCGCTTAGAAGCAGATGTGAGTCAGTAGCCTGTTAAAGGGAAGTCAGAAGTTCCCTCTGCTCAAAGTGAGAGGATCCAAACCCAGCCCTGCGGCAGAGAGGGAAGCAGTGCACTTGTATAGCTCACTGGCCTTGGAGTAGCCGTGGTAGTCTAGTGAGAGGGCATAATGTGGTGAGTAAACGCTGGAGCTTTGGAATCACAGACCTCAGTTTGATTCCAACTCTACCTCTACCTTGCTGTGTGACCTCAGACAAGTTACTTAACCTGTCTGTGCCTCATTTCTTATCATCTATAAATGGAGAGGGCCTTAATAGAAATTATTTCACGGTATGAATGTTTGGGAAAATGCTGAGAATGAAGAAAATACTCAATAAAAAGTAATTAATATTATCATTATCACCGCCATTGTCATCGTTAATGGGAGGCCGGACAAACAAGCAGTGCCAGGGATCAAGGATAATGGAGAAGCAAGCTAAGAGAAAAAAGTAACAGGAACAAGAACATGTCTTTGCTATGGTGAGTTTTAGGTAGCGACAAGCCATTTAGCTAGTGCTAAGTGTAAAAGAAGTCATCATTTATTCCTTACTGCACACCTATGAAGAAATGAGTGATGTGTGTTCACATACTTTCCATTTTGTAAAGGCAGAGTCTGAGGAATACAGTACAGACAATCTTCATGCGAAAATATGGATCTGATTTAGCACTAGTTAGAAGCTGAGCTTCCATTCAGATGCTGGTGTCTCGGGGTGACTATCCTGGCCTAGGCGGAGGAGGACCTTGGTAGGTCTGTGACTCCAAAACATGCTGAAAATATGAATGTCATGTAATCATCCTGTCCTTCTTCCTGATCGCAATTGGCCCTCCTGATTTCATGCCATCTGCAAATTTGCACAGCCTTTGTGCTCCTTTTTGCTCACATTTTATGCCTTTCTTTGCCATCTCATTTACTCCTCATGTTTCAATCTCTGGGCTTCCATTTTTCTTCTTTTTTTAATGCAGTGTTGTTCTCTCTCTCTTTCTCTCTCTCTCTCCCCCCTCCTTTACCCCCTCCACCTCCTCTCTCCACACCAATCAAATTCCTGCTTGCTTCTTGCCATATTCATTCTCCTACCTCATTCCCCCCTTATTCCTAGAAAACAGCTCACGGAGACTCACCCTTCCCCCTCCAACTCGCAGGCCCACCCTCCATAAATTCCAGCAGCCTGGCAATCAGTAACTTTAGCATCACACTTCACAGCTCTCATAGTTTACGCTACTTGTTACTACTCTCCTTGCTACTGCTCTCTAGGGTTTCTGCTAAAAAAAAAAAACGCTTCGCTTTAAAAATATCCTGGGTACAAGTTGAACCTACAGTTAAGTTTACTCGCACATTTACACATTTCATGGTCTTATTTTAACTAGTAGCTTAGGTCTCTCTGCTCAGTTATGCAGCGAAGGAAGAGAAGATCCTTAGGGAACACATTTTTCTTTAAAGAAGAAAAACCATCTAAACCTTCAACAGAAACCCCAGTCCTGAGTCCACCCGCCCACCCTCTTATCTGCCCACTCCCCCAATCTCAAGCTGATGGAGCTTTGCTTTTTCCTTTGTCGGGTCATTTATTTCACTCTTCCTGGAGCTCAGATGGCCTCGAGTCTGGGTATGTGTGCACACGTGTGTGGCCACTGCTGTTTTTCCAAAGGGCTCACCTCTCTTCTGCCATTTTACTAGGACACAGGAGGCGGCTCTCCGTTCTCGCTCTCCCTCTCTTTTTCTCCCTGCCCCCAACTCAGCCTGGGCTTTTTCCTGTCTCTTAACTCCACCAGTGCGGCAGCAACTAGCTGAGCTGCTTGCGTGAGAGAGAGAGAGAGAGAGAGAGAGAGAGAGAGAGAGAGAGAGAGAGAGAGAGTGTGTGTGTGTATGTGTGTGTGTGTGTGTGTGTCTGCGTGCGCAGCTAGGCCAAGCCTGCGAGCCTGCCTGTCACTGGAGAGTTTTAGTTTGCATTCAGAAGAAAGGAGGAGGGAGACAAGAGGGGAGGAGGAAAAGGTGGAGGGGGGTGGAGTGGGGGGGCGCGGAGAAGGGAGGGAGAATGTCTTGTTTGTGGCTTGTCAGCAATTGCTTGAGACAAGCTTCCATGTGTGAAAGCTACTTGGCATGAATGCCTGGGCCGTACCAAGTGTCACCGCAGCAAGAGGGGGAGTCAGAAGAAAAACAGATCAGACCAGAGCAGACAATAGGCCCCTAAAGTGTTCCCCCTAAGTTGCTTTGATGTTGTCCTGGTGTCTTGATACCGGGAGGCCAGGGATTGCAGGAAAAGGGTCTTTTTTGTCTTCATTCACTTTCCCCCCTCAGATTCTGAAATGATTCTCCAGAATTTCTCCTCATAAAAAAGGTAAGAGCCCTAACAATTCCTTCTTCTGTGGCAGGCTTGTTCGCCTGTGCCTGGAAGTGGGGGTCTCGTTGCTGCGCTGCTCAGGAGGAGCGCTGGGGTCCTGCGATTGGAGCTCCTGCGTTGCCCCTGGAAGTCTTTCAAGGCGCTCAGGGCTGGGGATGGCCCCTCTTTCGAGGGAACCCCAGTAACACGATCTGTGCCTCTGGGTTGGTGGGGGAGAAGGGGTGGATGGAGAGGGGTGGGAGGAGGGTGTGAGGGTGGAGGGTGGGAGGGAAAAGAGAGAGAGAGAGGGAGAGAGAGAGCGAGAGAGAAGAGAGGGAGAGGGGGCCCTGGAAGAGGCAGAGAAGGGCAGAGCCCTGGTTCGGAGAAGCCCCAGCCCGAGCCCAGGGAGGCCTTGCAAGCTCCCAGCCGTGCGTTCTCGGGCTGAGCCAGGGCCGGCCGGGGCTCCGCCGAGTGACTGCAGAGATTGCGTCGAGCTTTGTGTGTGCGAGTGTGCCCGTGGGTCTGCGTGTGCGTGTGGACTTCCCACACACTGCCCTGGCGCGCCTCGGTGTGAAGGGGAGGTACCCCAATCTTTCTCAGCCAGCCCAGACTCTGCGAGGAGCAGCGGCATGGCAGGCAAGCGGGGAGAGAGCAAGAGAACTCTGCCACAAGACGATCCAGAAACTTTTCCCGTCTCAGGGATCTCTCTGGTCGTAGAGACTGCAGAGGAGTTGTGGGGTGCCCCCTGCCTCAATTTCCCCATCTGTAAAGTCAGGAGAGCTGATCGGGGAGGCTGCATGCCTCCCTGGGGATTTAGCGAAACAGAACCGATCGCTGTGTCTAGAACGCGTGGAGAAATCTTCAAGCTAGAAATGCCGTGGAATCACAAAAGTAGAAGTGTTACCATTATTCCTGATCATCATCGTCATGATAATAAAACCATCATTAAAGACACCCTGAGACAAATAGACCGGGGAGCACAGATCAAGTGTCTGAGCATTTCTAAGGAAACAAAAAGCCTTTTTCCACCTGTTGGCTTCTGTCCTTTTCTCTTGTGCCTTTTCGTTAGATTTATTGGTCGATTTGTACAGAGAATGGGGTGGGAGGGGTTGGGTTTTCCCCTCTCCTCCTCCCTTGTACGTATTTTTTTAAAAAGAAGGTCAATGTAAGATGCTTGAGAGAAAATGTGCCTCCTGTTCTAGTAGTTTATGCAAGACCTTGTGTTTCCTGGCGCTGGCTGGGCGTGCAGACATCTGTAAACTCTACCTTGGAGGTTACAGATTTTTATTGTGGCTTTTAGAGATTAAATGAGATTTATTTACAATTGCTGTTTATCAGAGAGTAAATATCTTACTGTGTGTGTACCAGGGTAAGAATGTGCAGGCTGTTTACTCACTGGTGGTTTTGTGGACAGAACCTTTTGCTTTTTAAAGTGACATCTTGAGAGATGGGAGGGGAGGGCTGAAATCCACACCTAACATTCATCTTGTAAAAATGTTTTTTGAGGAAAAAAATGGTTTTTTATTGTCTTGAATTGCGGATTTCCTTTCTTCTGTTCTTACACGGTGATTGTCCCGAGGCTCTCAGTCGTAGCTCTCTCTGAATTCTCTGGGGGGAATTCTGCTTTCTTACCTAACTGTGGGTTTTCTGTGACTCTACTACTTGTCCAAAAAAATCTGTAAAAGTCTGGGAGCTGTGCCTCCTTCCATTCTAACTGCAAATGTTTATCAGACTGACTCCCTGTAATAGCTGGAGACTGAAGCAAAGGGCCAGCCCTGGCTGAGAATATTTATGTCCTTCTCCTAGAGGCCTGGAAACCTGACTTCCAGGTGTGGGCAAGGCTGCAGGAAAGACATTAGTTGACCTGGATCTGGCAAGAAAGTCCCCCCATATTTAATGTTTTATTGGAACAGAGCTGTAGTTTATATCTTAAAACTTAATTGTTTTCTACTTTGTAGGCAGAGATCTTACCATGGTTTGTCTCTGACAAGATTTCAGGTTCCAAATATCTTCCTAAAATGTTAGAATTTCAGAACTTCAAGGGAAAAGAAAGATATTCATCATGTTTTGCATGAGGATGCTAGAGCCCAAGAAAGATAAGCAGTGATCCGAGGGGGCTCAAGGAAGCTGTGGTGCATCTAGACCACACCCTGGGGTTCAGAGTACCTTGAGGGTCTTCATGCCGGTTGCCCTCACCTCACACCTACTGCTCGGGGTTTTACACACTCCAGCACTTGGCCAGCCACGGAGAGGCACCTTTTGCATTCTGCTTGCTGCGCTGGATTACAGCAGCACACTCTGCCCTCTTACATCCTAAGACGACACAAACGTCGTTAACATGGGTCACGGCATGAATTTGCATGAATTCATTCACGGCTTCATTTGTTCATTCAGGTAATATTTTGGGGGCCTTTGCTAGGCACCAGGCACATACTGGGCACTGAGGATGCAGGAATCAACGAGGCAGATGTGCCGCTGCCCTGAGGGAGCTTGCAATCTTGTCGCTACGACCAACATTAACCACATAGTGATAAAAATCAGTAATTATAATATTGATAATAACTATTGAACGGCATGCAGATATTATAATACAGGGCAAAAAGTTGTATTAAGTGATTGACCTAAAGTCTGTGCCTGGACATAAGCTAACTGACTTTTTCTCCTTGTGGCTGAGTGGCCCTTGTCCCAGCCACCCCCCTGCCACCAGTGGCATTCCTGCTCACACGGAGCCCAGTGATTCCAAAGACAGGAGAAAATCTTCTCTTTCCTTCTCCCTTCCTCCTTCCCTCCTTCTTTCTTTCTCTCTCAGCACACAGTACAGCCAAGACACAAATATCTGCTGACTCTTTACACTCGCGCTATTAAATAACTTCACACTTGTTGTGAGCTGCCCTATATAACAGTCATTATCTGGGTAATTCACCCTTGACTGTGGTTAGTGAGGCTCTTGTCTCACTTTGCTTATTCCATAGTTCCTCCAGGGCTGATACTAAACACTAAACTGCAGGAAACTCCACCATTATGACTATCATCTTGGAATTCCAAAGACAATAAGTATAATGAAATGATTTTCCCACCCCTCCTAATAAGGACACATGTTTATTTACAAAAGGAAAAAAAAATTTTTTTTTTTTTTTTTGAGACAGAGTCTTACTGTGTTGCCCGGGCTAGAGTGCCATGGCATCAGCCTAGCTCACAGCAACCTCAAACTCCTGGGCTCAGGCTATCCTCCTGCCTCAGCCTCCCCAGTAGCTGGGACTACAGGCATGTGCCACCATGCCCGGCTAATTTTTTCTATATATATTTTTAGTTGGCCAATTAATTTCTTTCTATTTTTAGTAGAGATGGGGTCTCACTCTTGCTCAGGGTGGTTTTGAACTCCTGACCTTGAGCGATCCTCATGCCTCGGCCTCCCAGAGTGCTAGGATTACAGGCGTGAGCTACAGCGCCCAGCCAAGACAGATCCCATTTTGGCTGGGTTATTAAAATCCTAAAAAATCCTACTGGTTTGATGGTATCAAAGGTAAGACCATCTCCCCTTCCCCCTCCTATTTGTAGTTTTTCTTGGAAAGAAGACAGTATGTGGTCGAAATGCCAGTCATTTCCATAGAGGCGGATTTGTGTTTGATGCTGGTATCACCATTTTCTACGCGTGTCTTTCTCTAGTACTCAGAGGAGTGTTGTCTTCAGTGTTGTCAATCCACGTTTTAAAAAGATTAATCTAATAGTTTAAAAAGAAGACAGACATGCCCACCCACACATAAATCATAGGTTTGGTGCCTATACTTTGGGAACCCACACACGTTCTGTGGTTAAGTCATGTCATGAGCAAAATAAGAGTCATTTCTACGCACTGAGCATTGCTACACGGTGATGTACCCAGCCCACATTGCAGCCACAGCCCAAACCGAGCTCGCTCGCTCGCGGTGGTCTGCGTTTGGTACCTGTGGCCTCTGCTTTCTTCTCTCAGCAGTATGCACTTCGTTTGTAAGTCTTTGATCACTTCCGACATACCCCCCACCCTGCCCCCACGCCCCTACAAACGTGTTACTCACTGGGGAGCTGCCTGGGGGGGAGGCAGTCAGAGCTGGCACTGGAAGAGTAATCCAAAGAGAGGAACAGGCTGGGTGGGGAGTTGAGAAGCGAATAAAACAAGGGTCTGGTTGGAGGAAAGATTTAACAGAACTGGAGAGCCTGACAGCAGCGATACAGGCCATCCTTAACTCTGGGGGAACAAACTGAAAACGGTCAGGACCTTTGAAAGGTGCAATGTGTGGGTACTGTGTATAAATAAAAACGCTAAAGCCTCTGGTTTTACTTGAGCTAAAACCAACACTCCACGCAGCACATTCCCCGAACTCATTAATTACAAATACTGCTTTTTTTCATGTAGTTTTTTAAAGGGAATTTTGTGGTTTTTCTCCCCCCAGGAGACATAAATATAAGATGTACAATGGAAATTTTCTCCATTCCTTTTAAGCCTTGACATTTTAATGTATTCTAAAATATCTGCTTAGTCCTCTCTTATAACAGCTCTGTGAATTAAGTAATATTGTTATTCTTCTGTTATGTTTGTGTGAGGTTATATGACTCACCCAAGGACTCACAAGAAAGTAGGAGTGAGATGGCTGATTAAATCTCTCTGTTAGGCATTCAAGAGATGAGTGACAGGGAACTGAGGCAATCACCGTGATACCCAGATTAAAGGTACTGTGTTGACATTAAAATAGCTGCCTTAGTATGGGGGCCTTTGTTTTAAAGACCAGGATTTTGAGTGTTGATTTAAAAAAGAAATCCCTAATTCTAATTTAATAATGACATGTTTTCTACAAAGCACATTGGACCAGCCTCTGATTTGGGTTTGGCCTTTCTATGTCTTAGAAATCTCCATTCTTCTTTTCTGGACCTCTTTTAGAATAAGAATGAGGGAATTGGACTAAATCATCTTTAAGCTTCCTTCCAGCTCTGCTCTTCAGTATTTCTCTGATTCCGTGAATAGGATACTCCGTGAGTCTCATCTTTTGGGCACCTTATATGAAGCCCAATTCCAGAACTGTGGTTACAAAAGGAGAAACGTAGTGGGTTTTGTGAATACATAGGATTCATTCCTAATACATCTACCATACAAACAGTGTTGACATTTCGGAGTAAAAATCTCAATAGGAAAAAATGGGGTTTTAATTTACGTATTTTAAGAAAATTTGCCAGTCAGCATGCAGGCACATGTACAAGAGACTAAAGAACCATTTCGAAATGAATAGCCTGTTTTGAATGCGTGTCTTCCCATATAAGTATAAATTTAACATGGACGGGCACTGGGTACAACTCTCAGCTTTACCATATTCACATGCTTTTTCATAGCTTTTTTTTGTATTATGCTCACATGTTATTTTGAGGATGCAAAGGAGCAGTTTAAGCAACTGTGGTGCTGATGGTGCATGCCATATATTTAACACTGTGAGTTGAGGATGGCAGGACTATCGACAATCTTTATGATGTGCGACTCCTGAAAGATATTATTGAAGACCTGCTAATACGTTACATATAGATTGTATATGTGTGCGTGCTATATATTATATATACCTTTGGGCTATGAGTAATAAACTACTTCTGAAATGTGACTAAGGGTTATACAGAGAGGGTAGAGGATGAGTGATGTTTGCATTAATCATGTCATCTCTCCGAGTAATTACAAGCACTATTCATTTGAAATTGGTTAACCTTCGAAAAGATATAATTTTAAAATTTTACGTGGTAGCTGTTAATGCAATTTTTAGAACCCAGAATAAATTCTTCTGCCATGTTTAGAAATGTCATCTTGCTTATAGCAGGAAGAACAGTTCAAGGATGCTGTGAAGGCTAGTAAACCACTGACTCTCGTTTAATTAGTCTTAAGATTTTTTCCATCTGAAAAAAAGATAGTATGAAAGATATAATTACTTTCTAACTAGGAAAGGAGATTCTGAAGACTGTATATAATAATTTTTGACTTATATCCTTTATTCTGGGTCGCTTAAAATTCCTAACATTGGGTATCTTGCCTAATTTTATAGTAATCCTAAGAACTAGGCACATAAGAAAAAAATGTGTTATTGACTTTAAAGATGGGGAAATAGGAATAGGTTAGTGAAGTGGGTTTAACAGGAAGCTTTTTACGATATAACAATGTACTCTATAGACGTGAGTGAAATAGCCAGGTCTGGTGGCATGCTGTAGTCCCAGCTACTTAGGAGGCTGAGGCAGGAGGATCACTTGACCCCGGAGCTGGAAACCAGACTGGGCAATATAGTGAGAAGCCATCTCAGAAACAAATGCAAAAACGAACAAACAAAAAGAAACTTGTGAAGTATTTGGTTACTGATGAATGCTAAACCTTATAAAGGAAGAGAAAAACAGATTCTGCACATTATTATTGCCAATCTAATTTTTAATGATCTAAGTAGTTATCAAAAGTATTTTTATGGTTATTCACTTAAAAGATTCAAGATGCCTTTAGTTTAAAGTTTGGGAAAGCTTTAGTAATTCTATGAAGCATAGCCACTTTTTTTCCTGGAAAATAAATACACAAACTCAAAACTACCATTAATGGCATTTGAAAGAAGCCAAGCCATCATTGGCTCAGAAGAGAAACTTGCAACCCTCGAGGTAGCTTTATCCCATCTGCATACATTGGGCTTTCTATCATTCTTGGGGCTGGTGTAATTAGGATATGTTTGAGGAGAGAAATTCTGCCAAAATTCTGTGGACAAAGGGACATTTTGAGTGAGGCTCAGGAGTACACTTCTCTAAGGATGCTAGGATTGGTGGTTTACTGTACGGAAGCCCCTGGCACACTGGAGTGTTTAAGGCAACCACAGTCTAAAGAATGCATGACTTTAACTCCTATGCCAGTGCCCAGGCTGCTGCCTCTGCCTGGAACGTCCTTTCGCCCCATCTTTTTCAAACTAGCTCCCACTGCTCCCTTCAAGACTTATCCTGGGTATTTCTTCTGGGAAGTTTCCTGGACCCAAACCACGCCATCCCTGCCCTGCCACCTCCTGGCTTGCGTGTGCACTTATGCAGCCGTGTCACACTGCACTGGAATCCTCTACCTCTTGCGGGGCTGTGGCCCCCTCAAGGGTTGGGACTGTCTTTTAGTGTTTGTGCCCCTAATTCCTAGTACAGGGTGAAACAGAGCAGGCGATCAATAAATGCTGAATAAATAAAAGTTCACATTGAAATATAGATTATTAATAAATTTAACTAAGTACAAAAAGAATTGACAGGAAAAACCTTAAATTAGGCAATATTATGTTTCACATGAAAAAGAGGAAATCTCTTATAAACTATTCATTCACCTCCCCCATTTCAAAGAGTAAGTTACACATTCATAGTGAAGTATTTTCAACACCCCTCAATCTTTCTTTCCTTATGTACAGCTTTTCTTCCCTAAAGCTTCTGTTTTCTGTGTTGCCCATTCTTGGGCCTTGTGATTCCCTAAGAGTTGATTTTTTTTTTTTTTTTTTTTAAGACAGAGTCTCACTTTCTTGCCTGGGCTAGAGTGCCATGGTGTCAGCCTAGCTCGCAGCAACCTCAAACTCCTGGGCTCAAGTGATCCTCCTGCCTCAGCCTCCCAAGTAGCTGGGACTACAGGCATGCGCCACCATGCCTGGCTAATTTTTTCTATATACTTTTAGTTGGCCAAATTAACTTCTTTCTATTTTTAGTAGAGACAAGGTCTCGCTCTTGCTCAGGCTGGTTTTGAACTCCTGACCTTGAGCGATCCTCCTGCCTCGGCCTCCCAGAGTGCTAGGATTACAGGCGTGAGCCACCACGCCCGGCCAGAGTTGATTTTTTTATGTCAAAGAATCAGAGACGATAAATGGTTAAGTTTGCCTATCTTACCTGCTATTTATTGATATTTAAGTAGTAGCTAAGGAGAAGTTTCTTCTGTAAATAAAGAGCTTTTTGAGGAAATTTGGACAATCAGAGGATAGTGAGGTGCATGCCTGACTACCTGCACTGTGACTACCATCTGAAACAAAGACTGGGACAATACAACTTAACTCTCATTTTCTAAAAACGATTTTAAGTGCTGAACCCTCTAGAAAAGGGCTTCTGGTTGCAAAGCACTGACTCACTCAGGTTTCTTCAAGCCAAGTGACGTTCATCGTGAGAGTGCTCGCAGAGCCTGAAGTCAGACTTGGCGACCTTTTGGGTGCTCAAGCAGCTCTAGGGACAACCTTCTCTTGAACATCAATCTAATTCTCTCCCTCTGTGCTTGCTTTACTCAGGCTCCCTTTGCTGCCCTCTGGCTTAGTCTTCTAACTTTATTCTGGGTAACCTCTCTCAGTCTCGTAGCTTTTTGCTCACACCCCAGATTGTTGCTTTTTCAACTCGCCAAGACCCTCATGTCGAGAACTCTGCTCTTTCTACCCTCCCTCCCTTCATGGCCTCCTTCCTTATATTCTTTCAGTTTCAGTAGTTTTCCCCAATAGTTGCTCCATTCTCTCAGAATTGCCTAACTCAGATTCCCAAGAAAGAATCCTGTTAACCCAACTCATCTTCTTATTGCCATGCTTTATACGTCCTTGGCCAGCATATGGTTAGAGTTGTCCAAGGGTCAGAAGCTCACCTCTAGTCCAGGATGCTGTGAAAAGGGACATGGGTAGGGAAAGGGGAGTTGACATTTGTTGTAAAACAGGACTGCCTTTTAGTAGAAACTATGGAAGGGCTATTTTCCCTTCCATGTAACTGTCGATGAATGTATTTGACATATCTAATACAAGTCCATTAGGGAAGTCTAGGAAATTAAAGATAACCAGGTTATTAAAATTAAAATGTTTCACGGATGACAATTTGTATAATTGAGATAAAAAGACCGTGGGAACAAATAGGAAATTTATAACCAAAAATAAAAAAAAATGAGGAGAGGGAAGTGTATTAGAGTTAGCTCTTAGATGAGTGACATCATTTCCGTACATTTATTGAAAGGCAAGAGTAGGTGAATAGTGAGAGTGGGAATATATCCACATGGATCCCAGAGGCTAGATTAAAAAGGAAGCATAATACTGGAATTGGTCACGCCTGTAATCCTAGCACTCTGGGAGGCCGAGGCAGGAGGATCGCTCAAGGTCAGGAGTTCAAAACCAGCCTGAGCAAGAGCGAGACCCCGTCTCTACTATAAATAGAAAGAAATTAATTGGCCAACTAAAAATATATAGAAAAAATTAGCCGGGCATGGTGGCACATGCCTGTAGTCC
>CAUYRT010028434.1:0-42901 GCA_963574885.1 Lepilemur ruficaudatus
GAAATTAATTGGCCAACTAAAAATATATGTAAAAAATTAGCCGGGCATGGTGGCACATGCCTGTAGTCCCAGCTACTCGGGAGGCTGAGGCAGAAGAATTGCTTGAGCCCAGGAGTTTGAGGTTGCTGTGAGCTAGGCTGACTCCACGGCACTCACTCTAGCCCGGGCAACAGAGACTCTGTCTCAAAAAAAAAAAAAGATGGAAGAATTATTATAGTTAAAGGTGAGAGATAGAAGAATGACTTAAGTGAGTTCTCATGGAGCCAAATTCTGTCAAGAGTTTTCCTCATTGGGTTCTTTTCTTCTTGGGGACTGCAAGTCAGCTGTGGTACTTACTGAATATATTTCAATTGTTGTTGATGCGGTGACTCATCAAATTCTCAAATGGTTTTTTGTCAACCAGGAGTAAGAGAGCTTGTCCCTGTTGGAAATCCAATGGTGAATGAGCTGAGGAGGGGGCAGCTTGTGTGGAGTATGTGTATTTATCTGTATCTTTTTCCATAGGTACCATTAAATTTGTCTGCCTTAATTTAATGGGAACTTCTGGGAGCTGCAGAGACTGTAAAGGGAGAGGGTAAGGCTCTTGTCATCTGTTCAGGCTCCTCTCCTGCCAGTGGAACTTCCTCATTCTCCCCCTCTCCCTCCAGCCTCTTCCCTTTCCAACTTGTATGTATGTTCTTCCACCTTCTCTTGCCTTTGTGTTTTTTCTTCTGCCTCTCAACCACCTTTCCTTCCAGGTCGTTTGAGTCAAGTTGAAGTAGGCAGCTGGTGTTACCCACTTCCTCTACTTGGGGGGCCCAACCTGTGTAATCAGTGCTAGGGGCTTTATTCTAACACTCTGGAACCTCTTTTTTTTTTTTCTTTCCTTTTTTTTTTTTTTTTTTTTGTGTGTGTGTGTGTTTCCTTTTTTGTTTTTGTTTTTCTCTTCTGTTTCCGTGTAGGTCTCTTTAGTCAGCCTTATAGCTAATGCCCTGGGCTACTCGGAACTAGGTGCCATAAAGTCCCTTAGGACCCTAAGAGCTTTGAGACCCTTAAGAGCCTTATCACGATTTGAAGGGATGAGGGTAAGATACTAAGAGCAGCTGATCCTTCTGCATGCCAATGGAAACTGTTTAAGCATGCTAGAACTGATCACATGGTGGAAAGATCATTCAAACACAAATTCTGTGATGCAGCTGCTGATTTGATCCTCCACTCTTTCTCCCCTGCACCTGCCCCATGCGAAGGGGAGCTGCATTAAGCTGCCTCATCACATTAATATTGGCCCCACCCCCCACAACATGCCATCGCAGAACATGTTAACATTGGCTATTCTCATTTGGCCTGGCTTACCTGTAGCACTTGGGGCGGCTTTCTGGGCTGCTGATTTAATAGGGAGAATCACCAGGTGCAAAGAAGGGGAATTGTAACCCACCAGCCCACTGAAAAGCACAGGCTTCAGACAGGGAGTGTGCTGTGCAGGGGTATCAGCCAGGTGGGGACTGTGGCCTTGGAGTCACTGAGAAAGCAACTGAGAAGGGGCTTGAAGACATGACAGCAGGCCTGGAATTGGGGATGGAGCAGAATTTGGCATGACCCTGGGAGAAGAAATACTTTTCTTTCTATTCTGATTCCTCTTATTGCACCTTGTTGTTCTCAGCCCAGTCCCACAAGGACTGGCAGCCTCTGTCTGATAGCAAAGCTTTCCTCCTCACCCCAACCCCTCTGCCCATGCTATATGGTCCCCTATTCTAACACTGTTAAAACAACAACCAGGTATGATGCTAGATGACTGAATATGAGCTAGTTCTCTTGAAATTTCTCTATACCTCCTATTCCTGCTTTGGTGATACTCCACCCAAATTCAACTAGCACAGGGTGTTGTTACCCTGCCAACTTAGAAACAAGGTGCCCTCTTTTGGTGCCTTTTTCTTGTCTCTTTTGGTTTAAATAATTGTGTGTTTGTGTACGTGCATGTGCACACACACACACACGAAGTAAATTTCCTAAAATCAAGTGGGCAACTGGCTTTGGTGGTAATAGTTGTCCTATGATAATCAGAGAGGTCTGTTATACTTAACGAGACCAAGAAAACTCATTTCAATTCAGATGTTGAATACATGCAGGAGAGCAAACCAGAGGATATGTTTTTAAATGTGCAAATATCAGAATGTAGGAATAAAAATTAAAGTGTTGCAATAGTCCACATGAAGCAAAGACTGATTGGAGAAACTAGATACCAGGACAGTGCTGCTTCATTCATTCTTCATCTATAATCCCTGGCCACTATTCCATGAAGCCACCCACAGTTATACAGGAAAATGGAAATAGCATTAGGACTTGAGAATTTTATTCTATTATTTTAGTTTATTTAGACAAATTCTTTTTGCAACAAACTCACGTTTCTTCTGTAGCACAGTCACAGTTTGGTTTACTAAATGTAAGCTTTCTGCATCCCTCCTGAAACCATCTGCAGGAAGGGCAGTTCCACAGCAGTATAAATTTAAATTTTTAACTTGATATTTTTAAGTCTTTCTCCCACAGATAAGAGAGGTTTTAGACTCTGCAATAAGGTCATTGTTATGCTCAGGCTAAATGTAGGAAGAGAGAGTATATAGCACAGGACTCAGTGGTGTAGATGGCTATGCTGTGATTGAAAATGTGGTTAAAATGCTCTTCTCTATTCCCCCCACCTTTGCACAATTTTCAGAAGAGATTAGTTAATTTTTTTAATAAATCATGCTAGTTTTGTTATAGAGTTGATAATCCACTTTGGCGACTGAAAAACTGAGGACAAGATTCAACTAAAGGTCTGCTAAAGACAATACTTGTAACATTGTACCTGAGCTCAGTGGTCTCTTACCCTCCACATCCCCTAACGGTGATCCTGGATCTCCTAAGAGGAGATTGGTAATACCTGAAGAAAGCACGCATCTCTCCACCCCCAACAAAAAAATGCCCATCTGATACTTGTTACTTTTTCCACTTAGATGTCATTACTGTCGGTCCTGTCCCTGTAGCAGACAGAAGTAGTTCTCCTTGATCAGCTGATGCCAATTTGCTCATGAGGCAATTATTTGAATAACCTGGATGTGGGAGCCCTTTCAGAAGCCACACCTTTTCCCTTTAGCTGCTCCTTCTTTCCCCACCTTTCCTGGACTCTCAGTTTCCATTCCCTCAAAAATCTTTACTTATCAACTTCCAAGTAGTCCAGAGGTCCAGAATGAATGATCAGAACAGTAGAAAGTTTTATTTGAAAAGCAGCTACAAAAAAAGAAAGAAAGAAAGAAAGAAAGAAAGAAAGAAAGAAAAGCAGCTGCATCAAGGTTTTTTTTTTCAAAGAAGATAATATGGGCAAGAACAAGTTTGAACCCAAAGCTAGGATTTAGAACAATAAGCACTCGGTAAAGGAAAGTTTAGTACAGTAGCGCCACCTCATTTGGTTGACTCCAGTCAGCCAGCAGTACTGACGATGGCCGGTTGGGCAGGCAGAGAGGGCTTAGGGATCCAGCCCATCTGTGGAAGAGTAACTGCAAGAAGAAAAGAGTGAATTTGGCTAAGCTTATAGTAAGTTCCCTAGTAATAAAACAGAAATACGTACATACGTTTTATTTAAATGTCATTTTTCTGTGGAGACATGTTTTTTATTCTTCGGATTGGGTTCTTCTACATGTCACCGTTTGAGAGATTACCCTTAGAAAATTTTAAATAGGAAATCTTCATGAACTGAACACCATCCATGCAGATGGGCTCAGCTGTCACTGTGCTGCTCCAATCATAGGCTCAGACCTTCCACTTGAGAGGGAGCGTAGACCTGAGCCTGTCCTGGAACACTGACTTCAGTCTCCTCTCTCCTTCCTCAAACCAAAGACCAGAAAATTGAAGCACTCATGCTATTGGCAAAGGAATACTTAATGTAGTTCTTTGCTTTTCTCTCCTCCATAGTAATCTTCATTTAAAGATTTTGCTTATGCTATTAAATTTTTAAGGGTATATATTTTAGTATTGCTATGAAACATGCATGCATTTTTGTTGATTGTCAGTATATAGTTGTCCATTAAAGCCATGTTCCCTCTGCCAGATATTAAAAGCTAGTTGACATTTTATAGTATTTAATGAGCAACAGTAACGTCCTGTGCATCATAGAGAAGACAAAAATACTGTAAGAATTTGTATCCATTGGAATTTTCTCGTCAGTTCAGTGGGATTTGTTTCAATTGCTAAGTATAAACTTATACTGAAAATAACTTCTTATCAATTACTAGAACCTAGCTTTGAGTAATATTTTCATATCCAGTTTTTAACAATAATGAATTTCATCATAATTAAAGACAAAATAGAATAACTAGAGAGTTAATAGAGGGGAGATCCAATTTATTAAATGACTATCAATGGAAACTTGAATTATCACATATATCTTTAATGTGAGAGTTCACAATAAGAAGTATGGTTTCTTTCCTTTTGGTTGCTGTGAATAACAGCACAATGATAATTCTGTATGGAGCCTGGTTAAACAATTTCTATTTAACATATTGTAGCTAATGTTCACAGCAAGGAAGAATTACTAGTAAATTTCATCAATTCTGTTTTCTGTCTTATTCGTAAAGCTAAGGTAAGAAGTTTTTCTTTGGTTATGATTAGTAAAAGAAAACATTTGTATCTTAAAAATTCTATAAAATCTGTAGTATTTTTATGTCATTTCAGAGAACCAGGCTCAGTAGATACTGTTGTATATTGATTCCTTTGATCCGATCTATGAGTATAAAAGATCAAAGAGCTCAGTTAGTCAATTAGCTAATTTTTCTTCCCTGCTGTAAATATTACCCCATATTTAACTGTAATACATAGACACTATCTAGGACAGCTCCGACTGGGTTTGAGTAGAAGTTTGAGATTATTCTATGTATAATCAGAAGAATTCCTAGAGGAAGTAGGTTCTGAATTGAGATAAAAAAGCAACATTTCTAGGTTTCAAGTCTTTGGGGGCCTGGTTCCCTATTGCACATTTGTAATGGTTTAACAGAAGGTCATGATCTCTCACCAAGCTCTGCTGTAAAATGCTATCACATAGACTTGAGCTTTTGAATCTTCACATAATCTACTCTCTGTTGTTTGAGAAATGATTG
Source organism: Lepilemur ruficaudatus (assembly GCA_963574885.1). Lineage (NCBI taxonomy): Eukaryota > Metazoa > Chordata > Mammalia > Primates > Lepilemuridae > Lepilemur > Lepilemur ruficaudatus. Next base: position 5,106 of record CAUYRT010028434.1, read on the forward strand.
TTCCATTGGTGGATCATCCTCCGTTTGCCTGTTCTTTTGCACATTCCATTGCTTTTTAGTGCTCCGGCCAAAGGGTGAGCAACTGTAGAAAGAGGAGGTAAATTCCAATCTGAATACCTAACAAATTTGGTCATAAATAAATAAATACGAGTATCATTCTCCAAAATAACATTGAAGATTATCCAGATTTCAGATATTCTGGCTTTCCTTGCTCAAAGTAATAAACGATTAACAAAGTAATAAACATTTTATACTAATGACAGAGCTATCAGATCTAGAAGAGATTTCTTGGTCTGAGAATTAAGAAATAACTGCCTCTCAATCTAAAGGCCTTCATATATGAATTGGAGAAACACAAAACGAATATTTTCATCTAAAAAGAAGAGTGACTCCTTAGCAGAACATAATTGCCTTTTTTATATTAATATAACACAGAAGGGTTAGCTCTTTACAACCACGTGTTCCCATGGGTGGCAATGCAGTCTAAAGCAAAAACAGAAGATAAGGAAAACCCAAACCTAAAACCTAAAGCTGCCCCCTGGCATTTCTTGCACAGCATGACCCTTCCACCCTTTCTGTGCTGTGCTAGTTGGCAGCCACTCATGTCTCTAACCTGTACTGAAAAACTGATGCAGGGACATGGTGATATTTGTCACCTCCTTTAAAAAAAACATCAGGAGAAGGCAAACTTCCTTTATATCTAGTGTCTTCACTTTTAGTTCCATTAATCCCCTTAGGATATTAGAAAAAGGAAGAAACATTCCTCCCACATTAGGGTCACCTTTCTGGACCTAGCAGTCCTGCTTAAGACAACAGCAAGTGAGAGGACAGAAATAAAAACCAGCCTTGTTTTCTGGCCCACCAGCTGAAATGTTTCTATAAGCACTTTGAACTAATCTAGTGAAAACTGCTACAACAGTGGAAGTGTTGTCCAGCTACTCTCACCTATAGTGTAAAGCAAAGTTAAAAAACAACACAGAAACTTTAATTCCTAAGGAATTTTTCCTTTGATTTTTTTTTTTTTTCATTCCTGAGCTTACTGTAGTCAGTGACTTTTAACAGTATGCCAGTTTTTGACTTTCAAGAGCAGTGATGGGCTAATCTAAACTCTCCAAAAAAACCTTACATCATTCCTATTTCTAATATATTGTGAAGAGTGGAGTCAAGCCCTGGACTGAGCAGAGACATCAGTATTAGCCAAGAAGGGGGCGACTCTTAGATGTAGAAGCCCACAAAGTTAGAAAAAAAAGGCTGAAGAAGAATAATGAACGTTGAGTGAAAAGCACATTTGTTCAGATTTTATTTTATACTGTTTGGTAGAGGGAATATAGCTTTTTTTTTTCTTGAGCCTGCACAATATGCATGCTCGGCTATTGCCTGAAATAAGATAATTGGCCTTGCATAGTCTTAAGAGACATCATGTACTTTTGACTGATTTTCTGCTAACCCCAAAGGGTAGTTCTATGTGATTTTGAATAATCATACCTTGTTTTTCAGAGGGGGAATGTCTGTTGAAAGGCAACTAGTAAACTTAAAGTTACTCAGATTTTCCCATGGGGGCATATTTTATGATTTGAGGAGGAGGGAGACTGGACTAAGAAATAATTTTTTCAGTCCCAGGTTGGTGCATAGGAGAGATCTAGGTCAACTTGGGCAGGGGAATTTTTGTTAGTTGAAATAAAGATGTAACTTATTAAAATTCCTTAAAATATAGTTCCTAGACTTAGAAATTTGGGGTCCAACTTATGGATCTGTCTAGTTACTCTAATTCCAAAGGGAACATAATGTTTCCATAACAGAATAAGCCATACAATGCCATTCCCCCCCTGGAAATCAAAAGAATGTGCCTGCCCCCATTTCCTCCCAACACTCAGCAACCTCCCCCTTCCAATGCAGGTGGTGGTGAATGCCTTGGTGGGCGCCATCCCCTCCATCATGAATGTGCTGCTGGTGTGTCTCATCTTCTGGCTGATTTTCAGCATCATGGGAGTTAACCTGTTTGCGGGAAAGTACCACTACTGCTTTAATGAGACTTCTGAAATCCGATTTGAAATCGAAGAAGTCAACAATAAAACTGACTGTGAAAAGCTCATGGAGGGGAACAATACAGAGATCAGATGGAAGAATGTGAAGATCAACTTTGACAATGTTGGGGCAGGATATCTAGCCCTTCTTCAAGTGGTAAGTATTGTTATTTTTCCAGTTCTGTGCAATTCAGGAAGCTAGCAAAAATCCCATTTGGTTTCTTCTCAGCCCTCCTTCCAGAATCAGGATCATTCTCAGTAAGTCCAAGAGACCAATGTTATTTCTCAGTCTGGTTTCAGAGAGACACCTGAGTATTCTCTGACTTCTGTAAGATCTCATTCAAAGGGACTCTCCCATTGTGCTTAGGAGCAGAGTACCACTCAGCAACAAATAAAGAGTCCTGCAGTGTAATAAAGTGGTGGTGAGATGGCTTTTGCTCTCCAGGGTGTGTAATTAAAGAGAAAGACCAAAAAAAAAAAAAAAAGCAAGAAGATAAGTGCATAGACAAAAATAAAAAGCAATGGCAACTTTGATGGACCAGAATAATTCTACATACCAGCTACATTAAAGTTAACTAAAGAAAAGAATACCGCAGTGTGTTGATGGCGTACTTACATAAGCTCCACCCCAGAGAAAGGCCTCAAACTAATATGTCACAGTAAGAAGGGATTTATTTTAATTATGCAGATAATTCTCTTTTGCCTAATTTTCATTCCTTCATGCCTCGTTTTCTTCTTCCTCTTGCCAAATGTTTGGAATATTTGACAAGATGGTACAATGCAATGAAAGCTCATAAGCTTTGAAATCAGACAGATGCAGATTTGAGCCACACTCTGACATTTATTGGATATGTAACTTTGAACAAATTACTCAGCCTCTCGGACTCTTTGTTTCTTCATCTATTAAATATAGATAATAATATATTTTATGGTTGTTAAGAGGATTCATGATTTTTTTAAATTTCTTAGCACAATGCCCAGCACGTAGCAGTGCTCAATGAATGGAAATTGCTATTGTGTATTTTTGTTACTATTATTACCATGCCTGTATCATACAATTCTTGGGAGTACCAAATGCAGTAATGTAGGTGAAGCTTTCAACCTAAATGTACACATAGTAACACTCACTATCAGCTAGTAATAGAAAGCAAAGTTCACAGAATGAGCAGTAGTTTATTCCACCCCAAAGCTCTTTTGCTATTCCATCTCAGTTCAAGAAATTGGACCCACAGATGGAATCTGAATTGGAGCAGCTCCAGAAAACCAGTACACATCAACAAACCAAACATGGTAGCCGCAGAGTCCCCCAAGGTACAAGGCACTGTGCTGGACAGTACAGTGCTAGGGCCATCAGATGAAAAAAGAACTTCCCACACCCTGAAAAAGCTTAGAATCTAGTTGATTAAATAAAATTCTAAGAATAGTAAGTTAGATATCCATATTTGTTTCTAAAATCAGGCTAGATATGGTACACCAAAGGAGTAGAATTGGGAAGGGACTTTCAAGGATGAAGCCAATTTTGCGGCTACATAGGTTACATATGTGGGTGGGTATTCATAGGGGGTAAGTTCTGACTTTGTTCTGTTTTGTTTTGTTTTTTAATGCAACTGTTAATTTTTTCAGACCCCCATTGCTTAATACCTATTTTAAAAATGACTGCTCAGTGGAGGGCTAAGTTCTAAGCACCTTCAGTAAATTCCTGCCATTCATTCATAAACAGGAGTTTGCCCTAGCTTTAGGCAGCCATCTCAGACCCGTTTTAAAGACTTTTTGTGAAGCATTGATCCAGTGACCATTATCAACATGCTTTTTTTTTTTTTTTTTTTGAGACAAAGTCTTGCTCTGTCACCTCAGAGTGCAGTGGCGTCATCATAGCTCACTGCGACCTCAACCTCCTGGGCTCAAGTGATCCTCTTGCCTCAGCCTCCCAAGCAGCTGGGCCTACAGGAGTGCACCACGATGCTCGGCTAGTAATTCAATTTTTAGTAAAGACGTGACCTCACTGTTGCTCCGGCTGGTCTCGAACTCCACAGCTCAAGTAATCCTCCCCCCTCAGCTTCCAAGAGTGTTAGGACTACAGGCATGAGCCACCGTGCCCAGCTGTCAGCATGTTTCTTTGCTAAACTTTGATATTATTTTCAGGTACTTACACAAAGCTCCCTTGGGACCTGTATTAATGAACAGAAAATTTCATGTCTAAATGAGGCCGTGCCCAAAGTCCCTGTCATGTGTTGTTGGCTAAACCTGCTACTGGCCTTTGGGACCCCTACCTAGACTTCCACCCACTCCCTAACAGGCACAGTCTAATCACTGACTCTGTTTGCCAGGCAACCTTCAAAGGCTGGATGGACATCATGTATGCAGCTGTAGATTCCCGCAAGGTAAGGATGTACATGGTGAAAACACCGCCTTAGATGGTTAAAAAGCAGGCAGCATCCCACTAAGAAAGAAAAAGGGAGGGAGGAATGGGAATGGAGGAGTCGTAGTTTCTATTTGGAACATTTATTGCTTATCTTATTGATTATAGATCATTTTCCTCCTCTCAGTAAGTCACCACTCTCTTACACTGGCTCTAGATGATTAGGCTGTTGATCTACTTGGCTTCAATGGAGCTGTCTATGCTTCAGCCCTGCTTTGGAATAAAAATGTGGCTCCTAGCAAACAGCTCTCCCTCCCCCTTGCCTCATGATTTGCATGTTCTCCACATAAGTCATGGCAGGAGTTGTGCCCTCTCAGGGCAGGCCGTGCCAGTGTGGAGAAAGAGGCAAGTAGAGAGAATCTAGGGCTCCCACCCCAGCTTCTTTAGCAGCTCAAGTGCTCAGAGTTATGGCTGATGTCCTTGGCATGTCATAATCACCCACCTGATCCCCAAACTGGGAGCTGACTCCCTTCCTTTTTTCCTGCCCTTTTACAGCCTGATGAGCAGCCTAAGTATGAAGACAACATTTACATGTACATCTACTTTGTGATCTTCATCATCTTCGGCTCCTTCTTCACCCTGAACCTGTTCATTGGTGTCATCATTGATAACTTCAATCAACAAAAGAAAAAGATAGGTCTCCTCCCCTCGTTGCAGGGGTCAACCAAGAAGAGGCACTTCTGTCCTTATCTCCAGAGAGAAAAGGCCTCACTTTCTTTCTCTAAAATCCATATCATCACCTCACTTTGGCCCTGGCCCCACTGTACATAGCTGTAACCAACTCGCTCTGTTTGGGGATGGATTTTGCAGCATGTGGTTTACCACATTTACTAGTAAATTTTTATTCCTGAGGCCTATGACTGGTTTTCTTCTCCCACCAGAGGGAGGTAGGGTCAGAGAGTACCCCTAGTAACAGAGGTGAAAAGAAAAGAAACAGACGAATAGCTATCGCGAGAAGTAGAAATTGTCTAGACTTGTCATAATCCATGTTAATCCCTGGGCACCACTAGCAAATTGGGACTTGAGAGACCATCCTTGGAAAATGTACTGCCTTACTTGTCCCGGGAGGTTAACGATTTTTCCAAAGCAAGTTGTTATTCATTCTGGAAGTCAAGTCTGTCCCAGCAAACTCTAAGAAACCCCCCAGATTGCTTTCTTGCACCATAATGTCTCAGTTTTGAATATTGTCTAAAGTAAATGGGCCATTAGCCAGGACCTGAAGAATCTTTTATTGTAACATAGTTTTTCTAGAATTTTTCAGGAAAACAGGCCAAAAAAAATGCTGTGAGACATGACTGTCTTCAGAGTCACAGCTCCCTTCCAAGACGGTCTGTTACTGGACAATCCATTTCCTTTCCACCTGGTGACCATCAGATCTTAGAAATCCTGAGCTGAAAACAAGGGCAGATATCTCTTTGAATCAGAATAATTGTCCCACGCCTACCTCACTCTGGGAACAGCCATTAGCTAAACTGACCTGTGGAGAGGAAAGGGGATAGGTCCCCCTCAGTTCTCAGTGTTGAACCTTAGATCCAAACCCATAGCATGTGAGAGCCGGTTGTAATTGTCTGTTCTCTTTTTTCCTCCTTTACTTCGGAGGTCAGGACATCTTCATGACCGAGGAACAAAAAAAGTACTACAATGCCATGAAAAAGCTAGGCTCAAAGAAACCACAGAAACCCATTCCCCGTCCCTTGGTAAGTACATCGTGTAGGCTGAGGGCATAGTGAGAACGCAAATGGAGAAAGCACTGCTAGAGTTACTGCAAAGGAGGGGAAAGGTAGGTGATCTCTGTCTGGTGCCCACCAATCCTCTCCTAGACACCCATCCAAAAGATCTGAGTAAAACAGCAGAAAAACAGGGATTAAGGAATGGGATGGCTTTTGTTAATATGTATCAGTCCTTGACCTATCCTCTGAGCCTTCCTTGGGAAGCAGCCAAGAGTCAGCATGTTAACCATATTGGCTCTAGCCCTGGTAGAGAGATGTTTTGAGAGACAATCAAATATTAACAAAGGAAAATGACAATGAAAGCTGCTCTGTCTTCTACCACAGAATTTGGTCATTGTTTTTTCAGCTTCTCTACTCCACAGGTATGTCTTTGCAGGCTGTGTCTGGAAGCTAAAATAATGCTTCTGGCTATTTGTGAGAGCAGAAAAGGGTAAAACTAGGAGAGTCTGGTGCCTGGATTTCCTCTCTTGAACTGAGCATTTTGTAAAACAGATTTAGGGGCTGAGATTCTGCTTTACTGCTCTGTTGGTGCTGGTTCTTTTGTTTCAGAGGAGAGGCCCTGCTCTGAATCCACATACCCAGCTAGGTGGGACATAACCCCCAAAAGCCAGGCTCAAAGTTCCTTCTGTAACTGTAATTTAGCAACTTTAAAAAAAAAAAAAAAAAAAAACAGAGCCTTTAAAATAAAAGCGTACCAGGCAATCTAATTCATAGAAATAAAAGTAGAGCTACTTTGTTTGAATCAAGAGTTGGAGTTCCAGAGTGCTTTCCCCACATATTCCCATACCCTACTCCAGGCACACCCACTTCACCAAATTCTAAGGGAAAAGAAACCCTAGGGTTTTGCAGAACATTTTGAAAACCACGAAGTTAAAGTAATCCTGAAAATGAGCACCAGCCCAAGTGCCCAGGTACTTAAAAGAAAAAAATCAGGGGAGGCCAGGCCTGGTGGCTCACACCTATAATCCCAGCATGTTGGGAGGCCAAGGCAGGGAGATCACTTGAGCCCAGGAATGAGAGGCTGCAGTGAGCTATGATCATGCCACTGCTCTCTAGGCTGGGTGACAGAGTGAGACCCTGTCTCTTAAAAAAAAAAATTGGGAATCTTAAGAAAGAGGATTTTTTTTTGTATTTCCTTAATGTTAAGACTTTCCATTTTGTAACAGAAATGAAACTAAAGAGAATAGAAAAGGATTAACATTTCTAAAGTTCTGTTCAGTACTTTGCATATGGGAACCTGAGTCTATTTGCTTCCATATTAAAATATAAAAACTTAGTGTGGTAGGAAACAGTAATAATAAGTGATTAACATTCATTCAGCAAATATTTAGAGATCTCCTACTATGTCTCAGGCATTAGGCATAATGCGATGAACAAAATGCAGACATTGTTATCATGGAGCTTATAATGTAGTGGGGGAATAGATAATAAACAAGCAAACAGCTAAAATAAAATGTGGAATGTTGTGGGGAACAAATTAACCGGGGTTTTGGGGTAGACCTGCTTCAACATAGTAGTCACAGAAAGAAAGCCTCAACAAGGGGGGGGTCTACTTGAATGGCTGGGAAGGAGCCAGAGAGCTGATGAAAGAGCTTCCAGGCAAAGCAAAGAGGCCCTAGAAGCAAGAAACATGAGTGTGGCCAGTGGCATTGTGCCAGGGGAGGGGCGTGAGAAGAGCAGGGTCAGACTGTGACAGGTTAACAGTCGGGATTGTGTGCAGGCCCCACGAGAAGCTGTTGAAAGATTTTAGGTTAGGGGAATGACACGATCTGTTTATGTTTTAAATAATCACACTTGCTGCTGTATGGAGACAGTACTAGACGAGTACACGAGAGGAGGCAGGGAGACCAGTTAAGAGACTTATAAAAGCTCAGGTGAAAGATGGTGGTTAGAGTAGGGCCAATAGAAGTGGAATGCAGTGGATGAATTCAAGTTATATTTTTGGAAGAAGAGTCAAAGGATCTTCAGTGGATCAGGTGGGGGATGTGAGGGAGAAGAAAGAAGGATGACCCTCAGATTTATGGCTTGAGAGACAGGATAAATAATTGAGAGAGGAACAAGCTGGGTGAGGGGAAGGGGAAAGGACTTGGATCTGCTTTGGTCTTAAGTTTGAGATGCTTGGACATGGTAAGTTTGATGTGCTTATAAGTCATCAAGAAGAGATGGCAATTAAGCAACTCAGGAGTTAAAAGGAAAGGTATGGGCTGAGAAGAAAAACTTAAGAAGCGTAAATACATAGATTCCTACTGCTTGTGTGCATAAGCAGTAGGAATAGATGAGCTCTCCTAGGGTGAAAATGTAGAGAAAGAAGAGATTAAGAGAACCACTTTTCGGCCTTTTGGCTAAGATGAAGTATAGAAAAGATTAAGAGAAGAAATGGCTGGCAGATGAGACTAAAAAAGAGCAGCTGGGGAGGTGGGAAGACATCCAGAGTGTGTGATGTTGGAGACACAGGAGAGTCTGTAGTCGTAGCTACTCAGGAGGCTGAGGCAGGAAGATCTCTTGAGCCCAGGAGGCTGCAGTGAGCTATGATTGCACCACTGTACTATAGCCTGGGTGACAGAGTGGGACCCTGTCTCTAAAAAGAGAGAAGGAGAAGTGTGGCAACTTCAGTAAACTCTTGGCGAGGTTAATACTGATGTTGGTCTCAATCCATGCTCCTGGTAAAGCAGCAGGAGAGAGCTGGCCAGTCACAGAACACAAGGCAGAGACAACTTCAATTAACTGGGTGGCAGCTTCCACAGGTCTGCTTGGAAAGGCTTTCATAAATCTTTTTGTATCTTTCCTTCCCTCCCCAGAACAAAATCCAAGGTATCGTCTTTGATCTTGTCACTCAACAAGCCTTTGACATTGTTATCATGATGCTCATCTGCCTTAACATGGTGACAATGATGGTAGAGACAGATACTCAGAGCAAGCAGATGGAGAACATCCTCTACTGGATTAACCTGGTCTTCGTGATCTTCTTCACCTGTGAGTGTGTGCTCAAAATGTTTGCCTTGAGGCACTACTACTTCACCATTGGCTGGAACATCTTCGACTTTGTCGTAGTCATCCTCTCCATTGTTGGTAAGTGGGGTGGGGAAGGAAAAAGGATCTAACTGGTTTTGAGGATGAGATTTCCTGGGAGAGCAAGCAGCAAGGCACACAGGTCTGAAGTGCAAGAAGGTCACCCTCATAGCTTAATCCCCTGTGTGCTCCTGAGTCATCTCATGGGCCTGCCTAGCAGTTACAGAGTCAATGAGTTTCTACCGGGTGTTCATAGTAGTCGTCTTGGATTGTAAATTCTGTGGCTTAGGAAAAAAATAAAGATTAGATTTGGTTCTTGCTTTCAAAGAGTTCAAAGTCTAACAGAGAATGTAAAAGAAAGTTGTCATTAAAAAATATAGCTACAGGCTGGGTATGGTACCTCGTGCCTGTAATCCTAGCACTTTGAGAGGCTGAGGCAGGAGGATCACTTGAGTCCAGGAGTTTGAGACCAACCTGGAAAACACAGCAAGACCATCTCTACAAAAAATTTAAAAATTAGCTGGGTGCAGTGGCACACACCTGTAGTCCCAGCTACTCAGGAGGCTGAGGTGGAAGGATCCCAGGAGTTCGAGGGTGCAGTGAACTGTGATCGAGCTACTACACTCCAGCCTAGGTGACAGAGTGAGACCCTGTCTCTTAAAAAAAAAATTTTTATATATATACACATACATGTATATATATATAGGATATATATACACGATTGTATATATGCGTATATGTATATATACGTATATATATTATGTATATATACATATAAAAAAATATAAAATGAAAAAAGGGATGATTGTTAAGTTGAATATTAATGAAATAATCTAGGAAAATTCTAGAGGTGATGGCTGTGGTAGTGCTGCTGCCGATGGCAATGCTTATTTACTGAGCTTTTACCATGGGCCAGGTACAGTTTGAGAGTTACTTCACCTGTGTTATCTCCTTTTGACACCTGTGTTTGCTCCTTATGACAGCCCAGAAAGCAGACTGTTTTATTATCTTTACTGTATAGATGTCTAAGGTCAGTCAACTAGAAGGTAGCAGAGGCAGAACTCAAGTTGATCAGAAAGTCCATATTTTTAACAGTGACTGTTTTGCTTCATCCTAAAAACACAGATGAGTGATGTCCTGGCAGGCAGGCAGAAGGAAATGCCAGCCTATTGATTGCCCTCCCCAAATTTTTCCTTGCATTCCTGAAAGGCATCTCAAATGGTGAAACTCAGTCATGGTTCCAAGCAGGTTTGACTCATTTATACAGCAGAGAGAACGTGCTCAAGACCCACGGGGGCCAGCGCCAGAGTGGCAGAGGCCAGACTGGGCTAGTGAGGTGGTGGCTGTGGACACCAGAAGGCAGCTGGCATCCCTTGGCCAGTGCCACCCTCTAGTTCTGTCCTCTAGAGCAGCATGTCCAAAAGTGTGTTGATATGTAGAACACTAATACCATGGTTTCTCCCCAAGAAAAGAATTCCATGAAGAAATTACTTCAGGTAACCCTGTACATAGATTTCCCTTTGGAGGGTCCTAAAGTCTATTGGAAGTCCTGCAGTAAAGAATTCTGTTTAGCTTTAACATGCTATCCCACCGTTATTAGACTACTACACCATTTTTTCAAGTAAATGTGAGATATCATTAATCTCACATTTTAATGGAATATACTATATGCCAGTCCCCATTCTAAGGGCTTTACATGTGTTAATTCATATAATCGTCACAAGAACCTTCTAAGAATCATGAGGAACTGAGGCACAGAGACGTTACTGAGATACGTGGCTGGTAAGTGGGGTTCGAGCCCAGTCCCTGCCTCAAATCCATGCTCCTAACTTCCCATAAAACACACTTGGAACAATGCTGCCCTTGTTCACTGTTCTTGAACTTTTTCTGCTCACCCATCATGGAATAGGATAGAAAATCCACAGAGCAAGTCATGCCCCCTATTCTCAAATGGTACTCTAAAGAGAAGAAAGAGTGATACTTCTGATGATGATGATTTTTGTTAAATATCATCACTTTGTTCAGAAACAAAAGAATAGAAATTATCTTTATAAATTAAGAGTAATTAGGGTAAAACTAGCCCTGGAACTACCCAGAATACCCCTTAAATGGTGTTCCTACTGCCTAGATTACTGTCTGCCCCATTTCTTGCCCCTTTTCTATGGGAATAAATACACATTCATCCTTCAAAACCTTACTCAGACATCTTCTCTCTGAAGCCTTGCTTTTGCCCACCATATATGGGATGCAAGTATTACATATACTGTAACACATACTATGTCATCTGATTTCTTCCGTTATTGCTCATGACTTAATTGGGAAAGGGGACCTCCCCTTGTTGCTCTGTAGTTTTTAAGGTAAGTGGGCTGGTTGAGGTGGACCTCTGGATGAATGTCAATAGAAAAGTTCCTCTGATTTGTACACTTTCACCTTTTACTTTGATATCCTACGAATTCCTTGGCATTTTTACCTGTTGATAATGGTTTCCAGTTTATGGCTTTTAGCACAAAATCTAGAAGCTTGGAGTTGAAAGTCACTTCTGAGAGTTCTCTCTAGTTTTCTAGCTAGTTTGGTAGAGAGGGAGGTGGGGCAATGAGAAACCAAAGATTTTATTCAGAGCCAAGAAGAAGATACTTTGAAAATTGTTGGCATTAGCAGAATAAGTCATCAAAGTCAAAGGGTAGCAAGGTCATGGAGTGAGCTGGAAGCTCTCTCACTCATTGTTTGTGGATATGGAAATGCAGGCCCATTGTGGAAAGCATCAGTAACCCCTCAGAAAGTTGAATGTGCACAATCTGAAAAAAAAAATTTCCAGGCACGGTGGCTCATGCATCCCAGCACTTTGGGAGGCCAAGGGGAGAGGATCACTTGAGGTCAGGAGTTCTAGACCAGCCTGAGCAAGAGTGAGACCCTGTCTCTACTAAAAATAGAAAAACTTAGCCTGGCATCATAGCACACACCTGTAGTCCCAGCTACTCAGGAGGCTGAGACAGGAGAATTGCTTGAGCCCAGGAGTTTGAGGTCACTGTGAGCTGTGATGACGCCACTGCACTCTAGCCCGGAGTGACAGAACGAAACCCTGTCTCAAAAAAAAAAAAAAAAAAAAAAAAAAAAAATCTGATAAAAATTTATTATCCCTGAGTAGGAAAACACATAAATGAGGACCTATTCATAAAAAGGAATACCATTCAATTGTCCAAATAATCTAAAATTATTTTACCACAAGGCATCAACCTCACAAACATAATGTTAATTCTCAAAAACAAGTTAGAGATCTAAGCAGATAAATCCAAAAAGACAGATCCAGTATAATTTATATGGATTCATACATAGTAAAACTGTAAAGACACACCCTAGCATGATACATAACCATCTTCAGGATTGTGGATGCTTCTGGGGATGGAGAGAGAGGAAGGAGATTTGGTAAAATGCTAGCCTCTATTAAATCTGTGTGTTATTCAACTACAGTGGCTCATTCCTATAATCCCAGCTATTCAGGAGGTCTGAGGCAGGAGGATGGCTTGAGCCCAGGAGTTCAGGACCAGCATGGGCAACATAGTGAGACCCCCATCTCAAAATGCAAACAAACAAAAAACCAACAAAAATCTGTGTGTTAGGCACATAGGTGTCTATTCTATTGTTTTCTCTACTTTTCTCTATGTTTGAAATGTGTAATTTCCTTTATTATGAGAGTTCAGATTGAATAGCAAGGCACTCATTCTGCAAAGCCCTTTGAACTTAAGGGTTCCATAGTGCCAGGTAAAAGAAGCAAAGAGAAAGGTATCTCCAATCTCAGTAACATAACTTCTTCTATTCCTCTTCTTAGGAATGTTCCTGGCTGATATAATTGAGAAATACTTTGTATCCCCAACCCTATTCCGAGTCATCCGATTGGCCCGTATTGGGCGCATCTTGCGTCTGATCAAAGGTGCCAAAGGGATTCGTACCCTGCTCTTTGCCTTAATGATGTCTTTGCCTGCCCTGTTCAACATTGGACTTCTGCTCTTCCTGGTCATGTTTATCTTCTCCATCTTTGGGATGTCCAATTTTGCATATGTGAAACACGAGGCTGGCATTGATGACATGTTCAACTTTGAGACGTTTGGCAACAGCATGATCTGCCTATTTCAGATCACAACCTCGGCTGGTTGGGATGGCCTGCTGCTGCCCATCCTAAACCGCCCTCCTGACTGCAGTCTAGATAAGGAACACCCAGGGAGTGGCTTCAAGGGAGACTGTGGGAACCCCTCAGTGGGCATCTTTTTCTTTGTAAGCTACATCATTATCTCCTTCCTAATTGTCGTGAACATGTACATTGCCATCATCTTGGAGAACTTCAGTGTAGCCACAGAGGAAAGTGCAGACCCTCTGAGTGAGGACGACTTTGAGACCTTCTATGAGATCTGGGAGAAGTTTGACCCCGATGCCACCCAATTTATCGAGTACTGTAAGCTGGCAGACTTTGCAGATGCCTTGGAGCATCCTCTCCGAGTGCCCAAGCCCAATACCATTGAGCTCATCGCCATGGATCTGCCGATGGTGAGTGGGGATCGCATCCACTGCTTGGACATCCTTTTTGCCTTCACCAAGCGGGTCCTAGGAGATAGTGGGGAGTTGGACATTCTGCGGCAGCAGATGGAAGAGCGGTTCGTGGCATCCAATCCTTCCAAAGTGTCTTACGAGCCAATCACGACCACACTGCGGCGCAAGCAGGAGGAGGTATCTGCAGTGGTCCTGCAGCGTGCCTACCGGGGACATTTGGCAAGGCGGGGCTTCATCTGCAAAAAGACAACTTCCAATAAGCTAGAGAATGGAGGTACACACCGGGAGAAAAAAGAGAGCACCCCGTCTACAGCCTCCCTCCCGTCCTATGACAGTGTAACTAAACCCGAAAAGGAGAAACAGCAGAGGGCAGAGGAAGGAAGAAGGGAAAGAGCCAAAAGACAAAAAGAGGTCAGAGAATCCAAGTGTTAGGGGAGAGCAAAAATTAAATATTATACAGATTTAAAACTTGCAAGTGAAAGATTGTTTACAAACTTCCTGAATATTACCAATGCAGAACAGCTGTGGAGACACTTTAACCTGAAGATCTATACCAAACGTAGTCTGCTTACCATGTAACAAACACAGTTGCATCTTGAGCAGTGACCTGCCAAGGGCAAAGGACCCTGCTCCCTGGACTCACAGATTTTCTAATGCTTGGGCAGGTGGTTACTGCATGTTCCACATCAGTCAATGCAACTTAGGACAAAACTAACAGGATACAAAAACAGAGGAGAGGCTGCCGGGACCAGCATATTTCCGTTGCAGCCAAATGGATTTTATTTTTTCATTTTGTTGATTCTCAGAAGCAGAAAGCATCACTTTAAAAGTTTGTTTGTTCATGCAAACTATATTTGCATTCTTACATTAGTTAAGCTAAGCAGCAAAAAGAAAACACACACACACTCACATTTAGCCCATGTCATTTAATTGTCAGTTTCTTTGACATAAACAGCATCTTCTCCACATGGGCTTCACGTGGTTTGGAGATGGGTGGGGGAAAACAATCAGGTTTCTTCAGGCTGAGGAGGACTTGCTCAGGCCAATTCCAAACATTGTGCTCGTTCAATGCGTAGAAATGATTTGCATGATGGCATGCTGTGATCAGAAGTCATGCATGAGATCCATACACCACAGGACACTACTAATCCTGTCCCCTGCATTGGGTCAGACTTTGGACAGGACCCAGCCCTGCACCGTTCACTGTATTTGGAGAAAATGGTAAGAGTTCCATACTGGCTACAATTTTATGAGTTCCTTAAAGTCTTTCATATACCCTCTGGGTAGGGAAGCATAGACCTTCCCTACGCAGGGTACTGTCACCACCAACAACAAAAAACAAACCCCATCCAACAAGCAGATGGATCCGTTGCGTGTATATGTTTAACAGACATCTCTAACATACAGCCATTGTTGCACATTTTGCAAGATGAACTATATAATGCTGCTCTGTGTCCAGTACATGGGGGAGACTTTGATCCTGAATGGCTTGTACTATTAATGTCACTATAAAACCAAATCCTAGGGCTAAAAAAAAAGTTCATTTGTATCTTGCAATATTTATGATGATTGTTTAGGCTTCATACTGGAGAACTGACTCTTATTTGGGGTAGAGATAAAAGTGCTATTCAAAGTAGCTTGTTATCTCTAGGGGGTAATTTGGGGAACTTAAAATGACCTTTCATTGGGAGTTATGGGGTGCCCACTTCATTTATTATCATGTTCTCTGCATTGTAGCTTTCCCCAGGCTTGGGTCAACGTGGAGAGGGGTTCAGATATTCTTAACTGACCTTTCTCTTCTGCAGAGGGGTTGTCGAAAGCTTGTACACTGCATGATTCCTCCTGCCTCCATCACATTCGTTCACCGAGCAGGGCTTCCCTTACTCACGGAGGTGGGTAAGGGCAGCAGCACTGGGGTTATGACTATGATTTCTTTCATTTATTATTAGAATAATAGTCACTGGTGGGACCTGAGGTAGAGAGGAAGCCGCCTCTGAACTAAGCCCACTTGGTTTCTTTCCTGCACTGGTTTTCATGAGAAAGCAATTTAACATTCTTTAGGACGTTCCAGCTTTCCCCAGCGCATTCCCTTGCAGCCAGTTTCGCTATCTGCTTAGCGACCTGCCCATTGTCATTGGAGGGTGGCTTTTAGGGGAGCGTCGTATCTTCCATTCCATCCCCTACTTTAGGGAAGACAGTTTTTAGTCCAGGGGTTTCTCATCTGATGACTAGATTTCAAAGCCAAGATGCTGCAGTTGAATGTGTCAGGAAGTCTGTACAAAGAATAAGGAGAGACTTTAGCATGCCAACCAAATCAAAATAAATTCTTCCTGAACCATACAACAGAGGGGGGAAAAAACCAACCCATAATCAGAGACACCGATCTGCCTTGCAGTAGATGCACTTTGGAGGTAATTGCACAGTCCACTTGACTAGTTTTGCATAGAACAAACCACAGCAAGTCAGTCAGCAGAGCTTTCTAGCTTGTTGGACCATTAGAAACTGTCCAGCTCTCTTAAAACTGCTTCTGCAGCAGCATCTGTAGAATTTTTGTACTATACCCAATGCCAGATTGGGAAGGCATTTCTTTCCATGCCCCTGCTAACTGCTAGGATGAATGTATAGTAACATGTACAGGCTACATTGTAAACAGCACAAAACAGAAGCTGACATGTGTGGTTATTCTTTTTAAGAGAATTATAAATACTGTAATATATACTTTTATTTTATTGGCATGCCTTTTTGTAAATACAAATTATTAACTTATTAAATAGGAAATGGCTTCTGGCTTATGCCATTGTCATGTTTATTTTTATTTTTTATACTTTTCTTTCTTCTTAGAACTTAGATGCTGTCAGCCAATGTACATCCCCAAACCAGACAGACAGACAAAAAATTTTTTATTGCTAATGGTCTTTTCCAAAACTACAAAAAATATATATTTTTGTTCCAATGTGCAATAAATTCTAACCACTTCTATGCAAGATTTGGCTAAAACTTACTAATTGTTCTTAGGTCTTGAGATGGGCAACAGAGCTGTAAGATCCCTCTGGGTACACCCAGTGTTCATGCTAGTGATGTCTTAAAGTTGGGAGAGATACTGACGAGACTTTTCTGAGATCTGACTTGTTCCCTTCCCCAGCTCCCGATCCCAGCCCAGCAGGCTGTCTCCTCAGTAACACGTGGGCCTTGGTATCTGGCATCCATCAGCCAGCCTCATAGGAAAGAAGCCACCTCCGCTCTATTTGAAGTTTCACTTTAAAAAAAAAAAAAAAAAAAAACTTTCCCACCTTCTTGTCCCTCACCCACTGTCCTCCACCTGCTCACTCACTCAGTCTCTCACTTACCCATCCTGCTCCACACTTCTTTGGTAGTAAATGACACCATCACCAGCAGTTTACACCCGCAGTTAACAGGCATTGAACTGAGAATCAGTGATGACATTTTTGTACGTCTTCACTGAGTGGGTAAGTGGCAACGCTTTGACAAATATTAATGAAGCCAATCAAAAAGCTGCAGCAGCCACAGTATCACTGCACATATATATATATAGATATATAAATATAATATAA
This sequence comes from Lepilemur ruficaudatus, assembly GCA_963574885.1. Taxonomy (NCBI): domain Eukaryota; kingdom Metazoa; phylum Chordata; class Mammalia; order Primates; family Lepilemuridae; genus Lepilemur; species Lepilemur ruficaudatus. The sequence continues at coordinate 22,402 of CAUYRT010028434.1, forward strand.
ATATTTATTTTTTGTAGCCAGGTCCTTGGTGCAGTATTTATACTCCACAATCCACCTTTAAAAAAAAGGACAAAAAGCAAAAAGACGTGTGATGCTGTTAATTTAAAATGCAGAGCCAAAGCCACTGAGCAGCAGCTGACATGGTTGCTGGTTTGTGTGTGAAAAACACTTTCCCCCTCTTCTTCCTTAACCTCCTAGTTGCTTAAGATGAGGAGACTCCATAATTTAAAGCAGAGGGTGAGAGCAGGAAAAACTTTCCAAGTTAACATGACCAACTCTCCCTCCTTTCTAAATGAGCCACTTTTGGCATCAGAAGTTGACTGGGAAGAGATAAACAGAAACTCCCAGCCACCGCCCCTGGAGTGACAGAGCCCTGAATTCTTTTACTTTTCGCCGCAACCAACGTAAACCTGTAAAAGACCAATAGTGAAGATTAGTGTATTACGAATGCATGGAGGCCAGCGCTGCCCTATGGGAGACGTGATAAAAGTATATCACTACTCTAAGCCAAAAGGAAACAAAATAAAAATGACCCTTTTTACTGTACAAGGGAAGCCTGTCTTGGTGTGTGTTTGTTGCTTGACTATCCCAATTCTTGAGTCCTAGAAGGGGTCTGGGATTTAGGACCTTAGCATATTTGGGGAAAGGAGGGGTATAGAAGGGAGAGAAATCAGAGGGTCTCTCGCAAAGTTCTGGCTGAGAAGTAGAGACCGGAAAGAAAAGCAAGGTCCTGACTCCCCAGGTCCCCACTCACCCATTGCATGTGGCACCCCTCTACCCCCCACCGCTGGCCGGTGCTCAGAGGCCTAAAAGACTTCCTCATCTAATCCACCTGGCAGAGCCCCCAGAGATACCGTCAGCCAACTCAGCTGGACTGGTCTTCTGCATTTTTCACTAGTATGTGAAGAAAAAAACTACCCTCATGCCCCAAAGCCAGGGCAAGCACGATGCCCAATGACCTCCACTCTGCTAGCTAGCACTGGGCCCTCCCTCCATCGTCCCACAGACCAGCAGACCAGGGCTGGTCTCCTTCACATCTGCACAGGGAGGGGGCACCCTTCCCCTTCCTTCTCTCTCTGCCCCCTTTTGGGGACATCCCTCTCTAGGCCTAGGCCATGTCTCCTGGTTCAGGAACACTCTCTCAGGAGGATCTTGAAGTGCCCACTCTAGTCTGCTCCAGTAGCTCCACTCTGGAGAGAGATGGCTGGTAGGTCAGTCCCCATCCTCCCCTCGGCCCCAGCCTCCAGGCCTGCTGTGGAGGTGAGATTGCCATGGGTTATGACTTTGTGACTTGAGTCCTCGGCATCTGTAACGATGCCTCTTTCTTTTCTCAGATGTTGCCCAAAGTTTTGCAAAAAGCTTCGTTCATTTTCAGGTACCCCCCACCCCCTAAAGAATTGGCTGCAACTAGCCAGCCAGGGGGAAGTCAGGAGAGAAGAGAAAGTCTGCATTGGGAGGGGGCCAAGGTTTGCAACAGAGTCCACATTGTTTAGCTCTGTGCTTCCTTGGATTCCCTTTCCAAGATTACCAAGATTTCCTCCATTAGACCTCTCCTGAGACACCCCCTGCCCCTGCCCCCCACTGCTGTTTGCTGTACATAGAGGCTAAGTGGGGAGGGGTGGGTGGGCGTGCACGTGTGGTGTGTGTGTGTGAAGAATGTATATAGGTAAAGGGGAGCGTGGTCCAGTGGTTCCAGAAAAGGGACAGAACTCCTGTGTTCTATCCCTAGCTTGACCACTGGCTCGCTGTGTGGCCTTGGGCAAGTCACTTAGCCTCTCTGTGCCTCAGTTTCCCCATCTGTAAAATGGGGATAATAATACTGACCTACCTCACAGGGGTGTTGTGAGGCTTTAACTAAATGTTTTGTAAAGCGTTTTGAGATACAGAGGCAAAGGCGCTAGGGAAGGGCAAAGTATTATTTGGACTTCAGGAAGCTGAAATGGTACCATAAATGCTGCTATTCTGAGAGCCATTTTAAACTGCACTGCTCCAACCACCCCCGCTTCTCATTACCAGGACAGCAGGTCGAGAAAATGTCTTTCCTTTCACTTGCTTCTGGGGTTTGTGATTATTCTAGACAATTTTTTTCCCTTGCTGTATCTCCTTCCCTCACCCCCTCGACTTGTTCCTTGTTCTGTTTATGCGGAAATGGCAGAAATGCTTGAGAAATGAGAATGTATAAGTGGATTGGAAGTTTATAGTATGAAATTTCAATTTTACTTTGTACTGTACATCTTTTTACTTTAGAATTTGCAATAAAGGGTTACGTCAATCTTGTTTTCAACTCTCCTCTTGGATTGGCCTGTCATTCTGTCATTGCTCTCACCCGGCAGCCCCTTGGCCCAGGGTGGACGGGTGTCATGCACTGCCACCTCCCAGGAGGCCACAGCTCTCATCTCCTGTCCCCTGTGGCAGAGACTGTGAGGGCTCACCGGGTTCAGCCCTCTGGCTGGGCGGGCAGTAGCCCAGCCGCTCGGAGGTAGGTGGGAAAGGTCTGGGGCTCCACTTAGAACTTCAGGAAGGCTTGCCTGAGTGGGGCGAGCACATTGGGGGCAGTGTCTTGCAGGTGGGCGCACTCTAGCTGCCCACACTCCAGCAGGGCCCCAGAGTAGTAAACCCGAGGGGGAGCTGCACATCTTGTTCTGTTCCCCATCCTGTTTCCCAGACCCACTTAACTGCACACAGACCACTCCTGGAGCTCAAACTTTCAGGTCAGACGGCTCTGGTGTCAAAAACCTGGCTATGCCATTAACTAGTTGTGACCAGAGTTTCGGTATGTGTGATGGAGATAATAACCTTTCTCTAGGGTTTAGAAGAGTCTACCAGATAACGTATGTGACTGCTTAGCATAGGGCCTGGCACACAGTGCCCAGTAAGTGCTAGCTCTAAGTGGAAGAACCACGGCAAATGAGAAGGAACTGCGCCCACAAGAACTGGGCGGTCTGCCTCCCACCCTGGGACCCTGGCACTGGAGACCCTCCTCTTCCATCGCAGCCCCACTGGCTGTGCCGCTCATTTCCAACAAACTAACAAACCGACTAGTCCCTTCTTTGGGTATTTCGCAACTTTTATGATCCGTCCAAAGCAGCACTCCGCCAGGACTGTGCTCCCATTTCACAGTGGAGGGCATGAGGCGAGGGAAAACCTGGCCCACCTGCAGGCCGGGCCCCCCGGGACGTGAGCTGCTGTTTAGTCAAAAGCGGCTTTGTTTCCCACCAGACCTGCGCCTCGGCGGGCCCGAGCCGGGTAGCGGCGGACGGGTCGCCGTCGCCGCCCGTGATCCACAGCGTGACCAGGATGAGCAGCGCCCCGGTGCCCAGCGCCCCCACGAAGCCGGTGAGGAGGCCGAGCGCCAGCGGCCCGGCCCAGCCCGCGGGGCTCCGCTCGTACGGCGGCTGGGGCAGGCGCTCCATGATCAGCTCCAGCTCGTCCCAGTTAGGCGCGGGGCCCGAGGCGCGCCGGGGGCGCTGGGCCGGGGCGGGGACCGCGCGGGGAGCGGCGGCGCCGGGCGGCGGCAGGTAGCGTTGCCCGAACTTGCGCAGCTGCAGCGTCGCCTGCTGGTGAAGGTTCTTGCCCAGCTCCCTGGCCACGTCCGGGCGTCCGCTGCGCCGCAAGGCCCGGGCCACGCGGTCCCAGGGCAGGGAAGTGGCCTGGGCAGCCAGCCAGGCGGCCAACGCCTCCCGGCAGCCGTCGGAGACCTCCCTGGGCTCGGGCGACCTGCCCGCCGTGTCCTCGGCCGCCTCCCTCCGCCGCCGCCTCCACAGCCGGCCCGACGACGCCGACGTGGTAGGCGGTGGCTCGGGCCGCGCCAGCTGGTCCTCAGAAAGCCGGGCCAGCTCGGCCTCGACGTCGGGCGCGGGCGCCTCCAGGAGCGACCGGAAGTGGCCGCACTCCTCCGGGGTCAACAGCTCCGCCAGACGGACGGCTGCGTGGGGGCCCATGGCGTCCACGGCCCCGGCCGGCCCCGGCGTCCAGCCCCACAGCGCCAGGACCACGGCGCCCGCCAGAGCCCGCGCCGCCATGACCGGCGGGAAGAACGCGCGCCGTGGGGGAGGGGCTCCCGACGCCCGCGGATTGTGGGCGGGCGCGGCGTCGAACATTCCGGGACTGGGAGGAAGCGGAGGAGGGGACTCCCAGCACACTTGGGGCTCCCAATACCGAGGGACGGGGGTGGGGGGCTCCAAATCATGGAACTTGTTGGAGGAGGGTCTCACAAAACTCGGGAACTGGAGTGAGGATGTGCACTACTCAGGGGTGGGTGCACCGCCTAGCCCCCAGGAGGCTAGGATTCCGCGCCCTCACATGGATGCGCCCACCCTAGGCCCCCTGGCTGTCCCACTGATACCTCAAACTTAGCAAGTCCCTACATCTCTTCTAATTCATTTACCGCCCGCCTCCTCATGCTCCGCCAGAAGCCCTAAGATCCCTTGCTCTCCATTATCCCCCATATCCAACCATTTCCTAAATTCTCGCTACCCACCAAATACTACACGTTTAGTATTTAGTAAATGACTCCATCACTTCTCGTTCTCCCACCCCTGCACCAGTCCAAACCCTCAGCCTCTCTTGTCTGGACACGGTCAGCACCTCCTCCGGTCCCCGTCCCACCCACACACACACTAGGGCCCCGCTTACCTAAACCTGCTTCCTTCCCCAGGGAAGCTCGGCCCCGCCTCTCCTTTGCATCCTCGCCTGCGCCCCGGCGGTGGGCCACGCCCCCTGCTGCCAGGTGCCTCTGGGAAGCCCTGCCTGACTCCCGCATGTCTCCATTAGGGACCCTCCTGTCTGCTCCCACAGCACCCTGCAGCTCTGCCTTCTTAGTGCCTGCCTCATTAGATTGTAAGGTCCACCCCGTCCCCATGGCAACTAGTACATAATAGGTGTTTAGTAAATACTTGTTGAATGAACCTATGAACTCAACTTACCAATCCACCAGCCCCTCACCCCTACAAAGGCTTCATTGTGGAGCCCCATGGTAACAGGGCATGGAAGGTCCTCCGTGGTGAGGTCCCAGGTGACTCCTCCAGCCTCACTTCCCCTCCTCCTGCCCACACTTTGTCTTATACCATATCACTGCTGGTGGCACAGCCCTGCATGTATTATGGGTTTCCAGCGTCCCTACTTTGCCCAGCTATCCCCGCTTCTGTCTAGGAAGTCTGACACCCCACAACTACGCCACCAGGAGTCAGGATCTTTTCTTGAGAGAACCTGTGTATCCTCCATCGGGGCACTTATCTGGAAATTAGTTAGAGGATTTATTCAACAAACATTTACCCATTGTCTTCTATGTACCAGGTAATCATGCCAGATGTATGAATATAAAGATTAATTTGATATGGTCCCCCCATCTCAAGCAGCTTTATCCAGTTGTATTTTTAAATGATCTGTTGTTGCACTTTTCCCACCTGGGCTGTGGGCTCTCCAGAAACTGACTGTGCTTGATTGACCATTTCTGTATTCTCAGTGCCATGCACAATGTCTGCACACAGTAGGTAGGTACATAACAAACTAGAGGAGTTGAGGAGTGGGTCTGGACATCCAGGGCTGAGAGCTGGGGTCACTGAACCCTGGGGCAGTGCCCTAGAGCCCCCACGTCCAGGCATACCATATCTGTCCCTCTGAAGGAACAGCTGTTCCTTGGCAGGGTCACCCTGGTGCTGCTTGGTCTCCTGCAAGCCCGTGGTAAGCCCTAAGCAGGGAGCCCGGCTCCCTTGAGCTCTTTTGCATTTTCAACAATTTTGCTGAGAGCATTCAAGGACCTAGGAAGTTGTGGGTCCACACCTCCCCCAGGCATCTCCACACAGCCTTTTCAGCAAGTGCTCTTTCCTGGTTCTCCCAGGTTATGACAAGATGTCAAAGGTAGAGTCTGGAGACTGACAGATGGTGGGGTGGTGGGCAAAGGATCTCATGTGACTTGAAACACTGCAACTCAGCTCTCTCCACACCCTGCCCTCTGCTCCCTGCGCTCCACCCAAGAGTGGAATACAAGTATTAGCCCTAGCTCTGCACAACAAGGCCCGCTGCAAGTTCTGGATGACCCCTCCTCCTCTCCAGCCCCCCCTTCCTCCATGCATTCATCTGTCCATTCATTCAGTCATTCAACAAACATGTGAGCCCCTCCTTGCCCCTCAATACACTGAGTCAACCCCAGTTCTGAGCCTCTAGAGTTCAGAATTGCAGGAGGGCCTCCCTATCCTGAGGTTTTTCACTCTGCGGCCTCAGTGCCCAGTTCCTGGCAGGCACTCACTGTGCCAGAGCAAATAACAGGCATCCCGGGATAACTCTTTGCTGAAGGAATAGAAACACCCACAGGGCCCCACACAGGGCACTAGCAGACCTGGGTGCCCTGACATTTCTCAGAGGGCTCCCCACATCCCACTGCCCCCAAGAAATCCTCTAGAAACCACATGTCATCACTTTAATACTGTGTAATACTTTCTTTTAAAATACAGTCTCTTCTGAGGTAGACAGACCACAACTGCAGAGCATCATCAGACAGGAGATAAATACGTCCATGTACAACACGCAGCAAAATGAGGTAGAAATGGTTACAGCTGGAGGAGAGGATCCCAACCGCAATCTGGGTAGAGGAAGGAGAGGGCCAGCTTGCCGAGTCTGCCCTCCCCGCACCCTGCCCCTGGATTCTTTGGTATGCCCCCCCAACACTGCCAGAGCTGGACCTGCCCTCCCCCTACCTGCCCCAGTGCCCATGAGGTAGGTGCCAGTAGCCTGGGGGCCGTCTCCTTGTGCAAAGTTCCCCAGGTCTGGGGAACAGAAGAGCCCAGTAGAGGAAGCGGTGGGGATTCCGGGTCTCGGGCAGAGCTGCCTGCCCCTTGCAGGGAAGGCTGGGATCCCAACCCCATTTCCCAACACCCTCCTCCCCCCGCCCCATACATACACACACCTGAGAGAGAACCCCCTCACTCCATGCTCCCTCCGAGGGTCTTTCACAGCCAAGACCCTGTGGCCTACTGCTTCTGAGGCACCAAAGCCCTGCCATCAGCTGGCTCCAAGGAGAGGAGGGTCAGAAAGAGAGCAAGGGGGGAAAGGGGAGAAACAAAGCAGCTTTCCTGTAGCTTGTCTAGGCCAGCACAGGCCCTCAGCACCTTGGCACCTGAAAGGTCCCCCATGGACACCCTCCCAGCCAGGAGTGGGAGGTGGCACAGACTCTAGGAAATGGAGGGGCAGGCAGGGAAAGGGAAGGGAGGCCAAGGTGGGAGAGAGAAAAGGAGGTGAGGAGGGTGTGTCCCTCCCTTTGGACAGATCAGGTCTGTGATATGGGCTGGGTTGGGGAGCAAACTGCTAAAGCCCCATCAAGGGAAAACTGGTGGGAAGGAGAATGTGGTTCCCAGACAGAAGCGCTCTAGCCTGGTGCAAAGTGTGGGTAGGACTGAGATTACCGTGTCAGGGAAACACCCTGCCTGTCTCCTTCACCCTCTCCCAGCCCCCAGGGCTCCAGGCCTAGGACTCTAGGGGAACCTTCTTTGAGGGTGCCCAACCCTCCTCAGAGCCTCCCAACGGAGAAGGTGGCTGAGGCCTAGTAGTCGATTTTATGCCCAACCAGACTTGTGGCCAGACTGTCTTCCCAGATGGGATTCCCTTAGCAGAAGTTATTGGGGGTCTCTGCCATGGCAGGGGCCAGGTGAGATAACCTCTGTGAGGACTTTCTGCTGAGGTCACCTTCCCATTTGTGCCTTTTGCCAGCCTACGGTCTGGTCTGGGTCTGGGGCTGGAAATGGGCAAGGCCATCCCAACTCGGGATAACCCTTCACAGACAACACTGAGGGGTGAGTTCCAGAGGGGAGAGCAGCAGGAAGCAAGACCTACCCCCTCTCTCTAATTCCCACCCACTCCCCCACACCCCTGCCTACAACCTCACACCTGGGGAGGAAGCCCTTAGAAATACATTCTGTTTCTGTCCCAGGAATAGCTGGGGCTTGAGTGAGGTCTCTGGGTCTTCCTCTCCCCTTCCCTACAGGTCTCACTTTCTGAGTCTTCTGGGAGAATTTGCTTCCCGGGGTGGGGAGGGGTGGGGGGAACACACAGGAGAGCAGCAAAAGCCTAACATTCTTTCTGAGGTCAGTTTCTTCCTGAGTTGTCAAAAGAAAAAAAAAACCAGCAAATTCTACACAATCTTACAAAAATAAGAGGCCTAAAATATTAAACAAGCTACATTTCTGGGATTTTTCCCTCAAAAACAAACCCCCCAAAACCCCTTCTTTGGGTTTTTTCTTTTTGCTTGACCCCGATCCCCCCACCGGAATTTCAGCTGGGTGAGGGACACAACCAGGTGGAAGGGCAACCCCTCCTCCTCTCCAGCCCCTGGGCCTCCAGATCTCCTGCAAAGGGACACTGCAGTCTGAGTAAGGGGGACAGAAGGTAGGGAGAGGCATGAAAGCACAGGGACTCCGGAGAGCAAGGGATGGAGAGATGGGCAGAGAGGAAGGAGCAAAAGAGAAACAGGGCCAGCATGGGGGTAGGGGGCAGTGACAAAGGTACAGGGAGAGAAAACTAAGAGAATGCAAAGAAAGGGTGGACAGAGAGGAGAGGAGGAGGGTCCCGTTCAGATAGTGAGGAGACAAAAGAATTGTGGCAAGAGAGCAGGAGTTCCTGAGGCTCCGGGTGCCAGCCTATGCCAGGACTGCCTCGCCCGGCGGAGATGGCGAGCTTCCCGTCCACAATAAATAGGAAAAACCTGAGTACACGGCGCATATGGCAAGTATCTGCCTGGCAGAAGCCTTTTCCCTCCCACGAAAAAAAAATCCACCGGCAGAGTCCTCCGGTCCCCCACCCCACATTCACCACTCGGGCAGGCACCCTCCCAGCCGGGTTAGGTCAATGATCTCCCTCCTAAGTGGAGGAGGCAGAGAAGGGGGAGCGGCGGCTCCCGCAGCCTCCCCGCGCGCCATCAGTGTCCAGAGCCGTACATTTTGTCCCACTCCACGAACGAGTCCAGCTCCTTGGGGGAGGCCCTAGGGCCCACCTTGGCTAGCGCCGCCTCTAAGTCCTTGTAGGAGATGGGGCGCTGCAGCCCCGGGAGGCCCGCCCCGGCCGCTGCCTGCTGGCACAGCTGCCCCAGTTCGCCCCCAGAGAAGCCCTGGGTGCCCTGCACCAGGGCCGCGAGCTCCGGCTCGCTGAGCACGCAGCCCTGCTGGGCCAGCGCGCGCTGCAGGATCTGCCCGCGGGCCGGGCTGTCGGGCAGCGCCACGTAGAAGCGAAGAGCGAAGCGCCGGCGGGTCGCCTCGTCCAGAGCCGCCGGCCGCGACGTGGTGCCCACGACGAGCACACCATCGGCCCCCGCGCCGCAGCTGCCGTCCAGGCAGGCCAGGAGCTGCACCTGCAGCGCGCCCGCGGCAGCCGCGCCGTCGTCCCGGGCGGGAAGCAGCGCGTCCACCTCCGTGATGAGGAGCAAGGCGGGCGGGCGGAAGCGCGCAGCCGCGAAGGCGGCCTGGAGGAGGCGCGCGCCCTCAGCGGCGCCGGGTGCGGCCAGGGTCACACCGCGCAGGCGCAGCAGCGTGGCGCCCAGCTGCGTAGCGAGGCAGCGCCCCAGCAGCGCTTTGCCCGCGCCCCGGGGCCCGAAGAGCAGGACGGTCCGCGGCGGGCGCGGGTTGCCGGGGTAGGCGGGCGGCCTTAGCAAGGGCCACACCAGCTCCTCTTCCAGCGCCGCCTTGAGCGCGCCCTGGCCTGCCACATCTGCCCACTGCACCGGAGGCCCGCAGTCCACCATCTTGCTGGTCACCAGCTCTAGGGTCCCCGGGTCCACACCTTTGGGTGGCTCCCCCGACGGCACCGCGAAGCCCCCACGAGAAGCGGGCACGGGGGCCCGCTCCGGAAACTTTTCAAAGGGCTCAAGTTGAGGGCCGTACACTGGGGAGCCCAGGACCTTGAGGGGGACGCCGCCACCGTACTTGCCCGACGCTTGCTCCGCGGCTCCCAGCGGCTTTGCCCGGAACCCGTTGCCCCGACACTCGCTGCTGTCCCCGGCGGGATAGGAGGCGCCGTCGGCCGCCGCCTTTGCGGGCTCGTAAACGTACTTGCGGTAGCGGCCCTCTGCGCCCTCGTCGGCGGCTTTGCGCTTCAGCGACACTCCGGCCTCCGCGCCCGGAGCGGCCGTCTGGAAGCTGTAGGAGGTGGGCGCCGGCCGCGGCGGGGCGGGCGCGGGCAGGGGCAGGGGCGTGGGCGCGGGCAGGCCCGAGGTCAGGTAAGGGGCCGGGGGCGGCGCCGGGGGCGGTGGGAGAGCGCCGTAGCCCGGCTGTGTCGCGTAGCCGCCCGCAGGGTAGTTGTACAGAGGCCCCGAGGGGCCGTACCCCGGCGGGGGCGGCGGCTGCAGCAGCGCGCCCGGGGGCGGCGGGGGCAGCGCGGCGCCCGTCTGCGCGCAGTAACCTTGCGCCAGGTACCCCCCGCCGTAGCCCGCCGCGTACTCGGGCGCCGCCGACGGGCCCCCGCATGCATTGCCGGCGTAGAGGGGTTCCGGCAGGTTCCCGGCTAAAACAGGGGAGCCCCCGAGGCCCCCGGAACCGCCCCCACTGCCCGACTTGGTTCCTGAGAGGCCCTCGTGGAGTGAGGCCAACGGATAGGGTGGCTCTGGCCCAGGCCAGGGCTCGGGGTCCCCCTTGGCGCCGTTGAGGAAGGTGGCGTCGCCGTAGCCGCCCACGGTGGGGCGCTCGTAGGGCGAGTCCAGGACCCCCGAGTACTTCTCTGCGTAGCGCTTGAGGAGGTTGGAGGCAGTGAGAGCGGAGATGTCATCGTGTGCCCAAGCGTAGTGGCAGCGCTGGCGACCCCCAGGGGGCACCTCCAACTTGTGGGCCGGCGACGGGGTAGTGGAGGAGACGTCCAAGTGCTGCTCTGGCCACTGGTTGAGGGGCTGGGCGTGTTCCGGTGTCCAGTGCATCTTCAACAGAGCTGCAGGAGAGAGGGAGGAGCAACTGGTGAGGTCCTGCAGAGCCGCTAAGCTCCACCGCTCGCCCGCCCGCCAGCCACAGGCCAGCCCACCTAGACTGTAGCCTGGGACAGGCCGGTCTTCCAGCATCCACCACCTACCATCCCACCCTCCTGGGGCCCTTCCTCCAGGCACCAAATACCCTTTATGTCCCAGAATTACAGTTATCTGAAAATATTTTCCTCAGAGCCAAGAGGGATCTGGAAAGGACATGGTTGGCCCTAATTTCAGCTTGTAGGCAGTGGTTATTGTTTTGTCCTGGTCACACCAGCCATGCCTTCTGTAGGCCACACAGTCCTTACTTGCAGACCTAATGAAGTGAAGGATCAGGCAATGGCTCAGACACCCCAGCTCTGGGCCTACTCAAACCCAGGTGAGGGCTCATTCAGTGACATATTTGTAGCTCACCCACTATGTGCTGGCCACTACAGAGGCACCGGGGTTATATAAAGATGATTGAGGGCTGTCTAGGGTCCCTGGCCTAGTGACCCAGCAGTTTGATGTTCCTAAATTCTCTGTTCACCTCAGCCTTCCCTGAGATCCCAAGGCCCCCTTTGGGCCTGAGATCAGAGATGCGGATGTGTGTGTGCAGCAGTGTCTTTCCCTTCCTGGAAAACTTCCTTGGCTCACCCAGAACCATTCACTTCCTTGCCACTTGGTTCTTTTAGCCCCTGCCTGATGAAATACAGGGTACCTGGGTTCCAGACCCAACTGTGGGTAATGGCTGTGTGCCCAGGGCAGGTGCTGCCACCTGCCTCATTCCCAGTATGTCTCACCACAGTACAAAAATATGATACAGATCACATTCTGGAGAAGACAGGGGAAAGTTAGTATACAGCAATGCACATCATAGAAACTAAATCACAAATTTGTCTCTGAATTTCCCACTAATGAAATAAAGAAGGAGATGTGATCACACTCACTTGGCAAAGTAAAAATCACCATTACTCAAAAGAAGCAAAAATGTTCCTGACATTGAAATCATAGAACTTTTATTCATGGACCTCAGGAAGCAGATCTGTGAGATGTAATAACAATGTCCTTCTTGACATCTGTGTTGTGAACACAGCAGAAAGTTTCCACAGTTGTTTCTTACACTGTCCCTTAGTCAGGGCACGAGCCAAAGGGGCCTCAGGAATAGCACTATGCAGGCACATGGCTCCAAATGAGCTGGCCTGATCCTAGGATAAAATCTCAAAGACTAAATGGGCCCATGGCATACCTAGAGATGGTTTTCGCTGATGATTATTTCTCAAACCTAAGCTTTTAGTAAGACAAGTTACTTCACAGGTTTATTCTCCTAAGTTCAATATTCTTTCTTCAGAAAATATTTATTGAGCAAATCCTAAGCTTTTCTAGGCATGGGGACAGACTGAAAGGCGAATAGGATGATTCAGCCAGGTGCAGGAGACAGGTGGGACAACATCCTCTGTGAAGTGAGGAAAGAGATGTGTGCCAGTGGCTCTGGGACTCAGGGAAACGTCTCACACCTGATTGAGAAGAGCTCACCAAGGAGGTGGTGTCTTTACTGGACCTTGAAGGGTAAGGGACCAAGTTGACCAGACAGGCAATGGAGCCGGTCATCCCAGATCACAGGAACAGCACCTTTAAAGGTGCAAAGCACAATGCTTCCAGAAAGCCAGGGCCATCCTAGCTCAGATGCCCTATTCCCTTCCTCAAGGCACTTTACTGCCACCTTCTGGAAAACTGTCATAAATCTACAGTGTCTAAAGTGTGATTTGAGCACCCTTAAAAGTAGGGCCCTGGTGCAGTGTACAACCTGATAACCATACACTGTGGGTCCATAGAAGGCACCAAGAAATACTGGGTCACTAGGGCCTTGAAAGGGGATGTAAGTGGGGGAGTGGTGAAGTGACTGAAATTAATCAAGTCTATTCTCAGTTCTCCGCAGTTGACCTTATTTCAGCAGCTTGTTGACAGCACCCCCACCTCTGGATTCTCACCACTTCCTATGGCAGTGACCTGACATCAGTGGGAGAAGACAGTCTTTGAAAATAAAACTATTTACTCTCATCCCTCCTGCCCTAGAGAAGGCATGCGCCATAGATACCAAAGCTTAACACATTGACTGCCACACTAGACAAAAAATATTTTTCCATGGTGTTTTATTATGAAAATAGAATAAAAACTTTGAAAATAAAATGATCCTTTCTAATACAATGAAAAATTTGTTATTCTTTGTTTTCTATGTTTTTTCAATAGAAAAGTAATATAAAAACTTGAAAATGAGTAATGTAAGAAGTAATGTGAAAACTTGGAAAGTGGTTCATAATGGTAAAGTTTTCCCTGACTTGTCAGGCTTAAGTATAATTTAGAGGTAAAAATAATAGAAAAACAAAATTTATTGATTTCTATTCATTTAGTCCGTATTTTTAGAATTTAATTGTCAATATTGATTGTAACAATAAGAACATCAACAAGATTTTCATGAACCAACTGCAAGGTTTTGTCCAGGTCTTGCTTCACAAGGCTCCGGGCTCAAAACTAGCGTGCATTAAATACAGCTCACACAGCAGTTAATGTGTTAAAAAGGAAGGTGCATCCTCCAGGTTGTTCTACCCCCGTGAGAAAGGCGATACTCCCACCAGTGACAGGAGGGAAGAACAGAGACTCACAGAGCTAAGTGTGAGGTCTGTGGAGGGCAGATGTGCAGCTCTCCAGCTCTTGCTGAGAGGAATCCTCAAAGATCAGAGGCATTACCTGGTGCCAAAGAGGGTGATTTCCAGGAACATCAAAAATCACAAGTTGATCTGTTGCAGGGTCTTAAGAGGTAACATCAAAGTTATACAAATGCAAGTATTGTGTTATTATATGGACCCCAAAGCTATTTTTTCTATTTAGTGTTATCTGTGCTTTGGCTCCTTAATTAATATGGAAAAAGAGATTTGACCTTGATGGCAGCATTTGCCCTGAGCATATTAAACTGCAAGCTGTGTCCGCTCTGAAGGACACAGACACACTAAAGAAGGCTCTGGATCTGGACTTGACCACACACATTTCCTTCACCTCCTGCCAACTCCTCTGCCCCTTCTCATGTTGTCAGTGGGGTCCTCCTTCCCCTCATTCCCCAAAGACTCTTGGGCCAGGCTCCCTCTTACCAGCTCCTGCCGTGGCCCCCAGCAATCTTCACTCAAATCCCCACCCTTACACCAAACACTCTGGCCCTGGTCATCCCCGGGAATAGACTCCAGGAAGCCACCTCCAGTCCTTCACCCCATCCTCCCTGCTTCATACCCACTGTATCTCTTCTACTCCAGGGCTCAGCCCCTCTCTCTAGCCTTTCCCCAGGGGGACCTTGTCCATGACGCTTCATCCACCCCACTTGATCTCTACACTCAATCTCAGATACTGGCCCTTCCATTCTAGACAAATTTCTCCCATTTTAGCCAAGGAGAAAAAAACTGAAGCCATTGGGCAAATATCCCTGATCTCTGGCCCTATGTTTTCACCTTCCTCTACATCTGTATCCACCTTGCAGCCAGAAGGCTGAGGGTCCATCCATCCCAACCCTGGGGCCCACACTGGCCAAGACTGGGACCTTGCACCATCAATTAACTATCCTCCCTACTCTCTCCTGCCTGCCTCCCAACAGCAAGCTCAATTCTTTCCTATCTTCAAAATGACCTCCCTTGACCTTGGGTCCCCCACTAGCTACCAGCCTTTTTCTTTTCTCCTTCACTCTTCTTTAAGGCATCGTTGTCTACATGCAGGGAAATGGCATCTGCTACAGGTCCTTTAAGTGGTCTAACTGGGAAGCAGGGGGACCAGGTCAGCAACTTCTGCTAAATTTAGTTCCATAGCACTACATTTCACTCTAACTCCTTTCAAGAGAAAGAACAAAGTTCTGGTCAGAGTTCAGCTGCCCAAGGACCAAGTTCAACCCCAAGGGCAGGAGGAGGGCAAAAGTTTGAGAAAGAGGGCAGGGAGGTTGCCTTACCTGCACACAGGCTGAGAGTGCTGGCTCACACGAGCCGAGCACACACCGCACGTATGCACACACCACCGGGGGCGTGCACACACGTACACAACTGCAGGCTCACATGCACATGTCTGTATACACACACACACTTGAAGTGCAGTCTCAGTAGGGTACTTCCTGACAGACCTAGGCCCACCAGGCCTGGCTGTCTGCCCCCACCACTAGGCCAGTTACAGCCCTCTTGCTCTCACACAGAGACACCGACCATTCACCCCCCAACTGCCCCACTGCTGCCACTTTGCCTCCTGCAGTCACCTCCAGGAAAGATCTCCCCAGGAGAGGGATCCCCTGCCGCCCTTCCAGGTTCCCAGACCACACACTCCAGTCCCCTGTATCAGCTGGAGGTGAAAAAGGGCCTTGAGGACTTGGTGGACAGAATATGCTTTGAATCAGGGAGACCTAGTTTGAATGCAGCCGCAAGACACACATTGTGGCCCTGGGCAGGCTGCCTGACAGTGCTGAACCTCAATTTCTCCATTCATTAAGGGGCATAACATATACCATGCACAGAGTGGCTGTGAGGATTAAAAAAGATTATGTAAAATACCCAGTGCCCCAACCTTGCTGAGTGACTCTGAACAAATCACTTCCTTTTGGGGTTGGGGGACCATGGTAAATGTTCTGTGAAAGGAAGTCCCTTCCAGCTCTGATATGACAGGCCAGTCACCAGCACGCAGGCACTGGGGACATACCCGCCCCTGTTCTATATTTTACATGTCTTACGTAGCCCTCACGGCAGCCCTGAGGTCAACACTATTCCCATCATGCCCATTCTACAGCTGAGGAGACCGAGGTACAGAGAGATTAATACATCTGCAGGGTCGCAGCGCTGTTGTGCCGCGGAGGCCGGATTCTAAGCCCAAGCAGTCTGACTGCAAAGCACAGGCCCTAGCCCCCCACCGGCACTGCCACTCTGGTTCTTGCAGCCAGAGACGCCCAAGGCGGTTGCACAGCACACACCAGCGCTCATTTCCTGGGCCTATGCAAACAGTTTCTGTATTTGCCTATGAACGTGGCTCTGCCCCAAGTGCTGTGTATTTACCCTTCAAACCAAACAGGAACATTTGGATTTTCTCCTGGTAAAACAACCCAAGGAGAGCTGTCCCTTTCCCTGTGAAAGTGCCATCAGACTACCATACGTGCCCCTAGGCTGGGCACATAGTTCCTTATCTGGATTTTGTGGCCTACCCTGGTGGTCGCTAGGACTGTGGAAAAAACGCCGTCTCTGACACCGCCAGTTCAGGGATCTAAGTCTTGCTCCCGAAGCAGCTTTCTCTGCAGACCCTTGACAGTGAAGAGCCATTGTACACAGAGGCAGCAGAACCCCACTTGATTCTTCTTCCCACAGAACACAGCCCTTCCAACTCACAGGCAATCAATAGTTACAGAAAGAATTACTGGAAAGAAGAGCAAAATAATTCCTGAAACCCCTACCCTCATTTTTAGGAAGTCCTCCAGGATTGATGAAACACGTGATTCAGTCTTCACAACTGGCCAACGCGCTCAGGCACCGATTTCACCCCTGGTCCTGTTGCCCATGTGTCCTGTGGGTGCCTTTCCCATGACTATGTACCGCAGGCTCTCCATGCACCGGGCCTGACACAGGCCTGGCATGGTCCCCTCAACCCCGGCCTCCTGGAGCAACAAACACCCTGAGCTGTCGCAGTGTGACTGTGGGCAAGACACCGAGCCTCTCTAAGCTTCACTGTCTTCATTTGTTAATGAGACAGTTGGTTTAGATGTGTAGACCTCAAACTTTTCTTTCTCATTTAGAAACACTTTAAGTTTTATACAAGGTGGGGTAGGAAGGACCCCCCAACCACAAAGTGTGAATACCCCTCTTTCCAACTCCCTAAGGAGGCCCCTAAGGCCCCTTCCAGATCTTATGGAAATTCTGATTCTGGATTCTGTTACCCGTGGGAAGGGAGGGGACTGGACCAGGCAGGGCTTGGGGGCAGGGTAGGGACGAAGGGGCAGCTGTGTGGTGGCTCCATGCCTGTGTGGAGATGCGAATGGCAAGCCTCCTCTGGGCTCCATTATCTCAGCCTGGGACAAAGGGGCTGGAGTGGAGAATCCCATTGTCGGCTTCCGTATGGAAATCTCATTAATCTATTCACCAAGGCTCCCACAGGCCTTTTGTCCCAGGCTTTTTGTCTACTGTTTACAACTGGTGCCCCAGGGGGTCTCTGGCTGCCTGGCAGAGCTTGAACAGAACTGTGCCCCCTCCTCTGGGCCCTGCCCCCTCATGCCAACCCTCACTTACTGCAAGAGAAGGGAGGGAAGGAGGGGTGACAAGAAGACTCTGGAGGACCAGTCACCTGCTACAGCCCCTGCACCCACCACACAGGAACCTCTTATCCCAGTCCTAGGACAGAGACAGCCCCCAGCACAGCTGGACCCCCAGAACCCTGCCTGGGGGGCGCCCTGGGGCCCAGCTAGGGCCGAGCATGGGTAGGGCTCAGTGCATGTTTCGGAATGAGCCAAAAGATGCCAGAGAGGAGGCAGTAAAACGTCCCATTTCAGTAGCTGCAGCCCAGTTTCGGCAAGGACACTGTCTTGTTGCCATCCGGCCTTGCAGCCACCAGCAAACACCTGCACTGCGGGTACCTTCAGTGCCAGCCACAGTGGCAATGGTGGCTCAGACTGCGACCTCCACTCACAGGCTTGATCAGCTAACAAGGAAGATGAGGTAAAGCAGTTCATAAGAAAGGAAGGAAGAAGGGAGGAGAAGAGAGAGAAGAAAAGAAGGAAGGAAAGAAAGAAGGAAAGAGAGAAAGGGCTGGGGTGAGATTGGTCAAACGATACAAAATTTCACTTAGACCAGAGAAATAAGTTCAAGGGATCTATGGGACAACATAGTGACTATAGTTAATAACAATGTATCCTATACCTGAAAATGGCAAGAGTTGATTTTAAGTGTTCTCACCACAAATAAATATATGTGAAGTAATGCATATGTTAATTAGCTCAAGTTAGCCATTCCACAATGTATATACATTTCGAAACGTCATGTTGCATACAACAAATATATACAAACTTTGTTAACTTTTTTAAAAATAAAGTTTTAAAATAAAAAATTCATTGCATTACCCTTAAAACATAGACAACTGTTGATTTTCTGTGCAAATGAGGAATCACGGGAATAAATAGTTGATAGTTTTTTTTTTAAATAAAAGGTCATATACATAGCTAAAAAGAGAAAAAAAGAAAGAGAAATAATTCCTAGGTTCAGAGACAGCCAAGGTGCTTTTTTGGCCGGGGAATTGGGCAGCAGCTGAAATGGGTCTCAGAAGATGGAGCAGGAAGGAGCAGGCTAAGCAGGGAGTGCTGGCACCCAGCAGATGATAAAACTGAGTGCCAGGGAGGGGACATGGCTGGCCCAAGATCACAGCTCCCTGGAGGCTGAGCTGGGACCAGAAAGGGGATCTCTGCCCTCGAAGCCAGCGTTTTTCCACCTCCACAGATTTCTGTAAAGCAAGGACGAGGGCTGAGCAGCAGATTCCCAAGGAGAGCATGAGATCGGAACACCCTTGTCCCTAAACTCATCCAGCCATCTGGCCTTGCAGGAGAAGGGATGAGCTTGGACCTGGAGAGAGGTGGGGGCTATAGGCCAAGAGCTGGAGGTCGGGAACGGTGAGGACAGGGGTGGCCGTTGTTGGAGTGAATCTCTGCGTGTCCCTGGGCAAGTTGCTTGTCCTCTGTTCACTGTCTGTGACCATCACAGCCTCCCTGATCCTTTGCGGGTGTGGAGGGGAACCGGCCCAGCAACGCAGTGCAAGCCCACTTTCCTCCCCATGAGGGCCTAACTAGAAAAGTCCGCCCTGCCCACTCAGGACTGGAGACAGGCCCTTGCTTGTGCAGCTCCACCCATCTGTCAAGCTTCCCTGGACCAACCCTACAGGCCCTCGCATGGCAGGGCCCGCTCACTCCGGCACCTTCCTGGCCACTCCAGCGCCCACTGACTCCTAGCATTCTTGGGGAAGCTGAAGAAAGTCCCACCTGGAGGGTTAAAAAGCAGTTTAAAATCTTCCTATTCATGGCACGCTAGTCCAGGCAACAGAGCGAGACTCTGTCTCAAAAAAAAAAAAAAAAAAAAAAGCTTCCTATGTTACTATTTCTGATTCCTGTCCTTCCATTCCCTCTTGAACCCCTTCCAACCAGGTGTGCACACCCAACACTCCACCCACCCGCGCCTTATAATCACATTGTACCTGCATCGTTGAATCTGCTGGTCACTGTCAGCCCCCATGTCACTGACCCAGCAGCATAGATTCAGCCCAGTGCTCCCCTTCTTAGGGTGCCAGGGCCCCCTCTCCTGGCCCCCCACCTCCCTCACCTCTTCAGCCTCTCTGCCATCCTCCCCTCAAAACCTTGCAGGCCAGGGGCTCAGCCCTGCGGCCTTCTCTTCCGTCTCCACGGGAATTCCTCGGGTGATCCGTCCATTTTCGGGGCGTTGACAGGCACCCGTGTACTGACGTTTCCTAACGTGGTTCTCCAGCCTAGGTTTCTCCCCGGTACCCCACACCGGCATACTCAGCCTTCTTCCCGATACCTTCACTGGAATATCCAATTGGCATAATTCACCTGTCCAAAAATGAAACTTCTGGCTTCCCCACCCCAGCCCACCCCTCTCTCAGTCTTTCCTATTGCAGGAAATGGCAGCTTCATCCTTTCTAGGTGCTCGGGCCAGAAACCTTGGGCTCATCCTTAACTTGTCTGTCACGCTTTAGACCAGCAAGTCAGATTAGCCCCAGCTTCAGAATCTACCCCGAATGCAACCGCGGCTCACCACCTCCGGGGCCTCTCTCCCTTGCTGACAGCAGTAGCCTCCCATCTCAGCCCCCCATTTCTACATTGTCTCCCACTCACTATTCTCAGCACAGTAGCAGGGTGACCCCTGAAAACATGCTCAATCCTGGCATTCTTACACCCAAAAGCTTCTGGTGGCTCCCGCCTCACTCAGAATAAAAGCTGAAGTCCTCCCACTGGCCTACCAGGTCCTGAGAAGCTGCTTCCCATTACCTGTGGCCTCACCTGCTGCTCCTCTCCCCTCCCCCCGCCCGCCTCCTCACAACTCCTCAGGGCCCTTGTCCTTGCTGGGCTCCTTGCCTGGAACACCCATGCCCACGGCTCCCAGCAGCCCATACTTCAGGTCTCTGCTCAGACACTGTTGCCCTCAACCTGAAGTACTCTGTAACACCGATCCCAATCTGACCTCTTTGTTGCTTTGTTGTCTGTGTACCCACTAGAAAGTTCCATGGGAGCAGGAACTTTGTGCTGTTCACTGTTACATCCCAAGCACCTAGGACAGTGCCTGGTGCCTAGGTTCTTAATAGACTACAGGAAACTACAGGATGAATGGATGAGCAAAGAGGCTTGAAATTGCCTGTGTGTTCAAATAAAGAAAAAAAACAGGCCAGCCGCGGTGGCTCATGCCTATAATCCTAGCACTCTGGGAGGCCGAAGCTGGTGGATCACTCAAGGTCAGGAGTTCCAAACCAGCCTGAGCAAGAGCGAGACCCCATTTCTACTAAAAATAGAAAGAAATTAATTGGGCAACT
>CAUYRT010028438.1:0-29701 GCA_963574885.1 Lepilemur ruficaudatus
CCAGCTACTTGGGAGGCTGAGGCAGAAGGATTGCTTGAGCCCAGGAGTTTGAGGTTGCTGTGAGCTAAGCTGACGCCACGGCACTCACTCTAGCCCGGGCAACAGAGTGAGACTCTGTCTCAAAAAAAAAAAACAAAAAAAAAAACAAAACCTGTCTGATCTCAGTTTTACTCACATCAAAGCAATCCCAATTACTGCACAGCTATATTTCACACGCTGATGCATTTGTGGTTTGTGCCTGCAGAAAGCAGGATGGTTACAAATATGGGAAATTGGAATGCTATAGAAACGTAGCTTGTTACCATAGAAACAGACATGTAACAGTGGTAGTGCTCTTAGTAGGTACGAGTAAAGTTCTGAGGTATGTAAAGAAAATAAATCAATATATCTAAAATATAGGACTCAGCAGGGGTTACTGCTTTTGTTCTGGGTCAGGATGCCCACTTCTAATATGGGATAGCTCTAGCTCCCTGACATTTTCTCTCTAGAAGCTAGAAAACTACAATGGCCTCAAGCAAAAGCAATGGGCATGACAGATATAGAGCCAGAGCTTAGAGGTCCATGTTGAAACTCGTAAGAATTATTTTCTGGCCATGGCAAGCTATGTTGGAACAAGAAGGAGCTCCTATACTGCTGAGATGATGTATCCATTAGCACTTTTGGGAAATGTAATATAATCTAATAATAATCTTGTATATACTTTTGCATCCTCATTTTTTCCAAAGGATATACCAAATGTCTACTAAGCAGAAACTCTCTGAGAGCCCTTCTCTGACCCAAGATGAAGTGTAAGAAAAGACTTTGAGTCCCTGTTTCTCTCAGTACTCTTCATGCCATGGCCATTTTAGAGAAAAAATAAAAATTTTAGTTAGCTCGTTGCCTCACACTGTAAACCAAAATCTATACCAGATTAATTACAGATTTAAAAATAAAAATGAAGCCATAACAAAACTAGAGAAAATATAAAGAGTTACATATATAAATTACATTAGAGAGGGCCTAACTAAAAGCAGTAATCACATAAGAAAAGATTATTAGATTTAACTACACATAAGGACAGCCTTTCACACCCTTTGACCCGATGGTACCATTTCTAATGATACATTCTGAAAAAAAATCTTTAGACAAATGTATACAAATGTAAATATGTAAAAACATTAACTATAGCATTGTTTATAATAGTGAAAAACTGGAAACAACCTAAATGTCCATCAAAGATTAATAATTAAATACTGGTACATCAGCATTAAAAATTACAATGCAAAAATGTAGTTACTGACATAGAAAAAGGTTATCAAACAACATTTTTAATTTGATCCCATTTTGTAAAAATACATATTTATATACATAGATTTCTAGTTGTGCATAAAATGTTAATAACAGTTATTTGTAGGTACATTAATAACTTTTTCCTTTTGCTTCTCTTTTTTATGTATGTATGCATACGTGCATTAATATGTGTGTGACAACTAGGTATACCTTGTATAAAAATAATAGAAGCCTAAAAAATATAAAAAACTTCCCTTTCCCTCTTTTCATTTGTGGATTTAGGTCAAACTTTCTCCAGGAAGTTTTTTTTCCCCTTAACTAGCCAGTATAGTTTCTGAAGTCCCTTCTCCTTAGTATTTTCTTATCCAACTGTAAATTCTTTAAGGATAGAGCTGTGTTTCATTGACTGAGCTGCTCAGTAAGGACTGGTTGACTGGTGACGGTCTGATTTCCTCAAAACCTGCTTTGAAGTCTGATGTAACAGCATTTGCCCTTAACCAGCTGAAATTGTCAACAACGTGGCACACTTTGGCTGTGAGAGCAGGGGTGTTACAATGGCTGTCTTCCTACTGCTCTTCCAGGCTGTGGTGGCTGACTGGCTGGCTGGCAGCTGGCTGTGGGGCTGGGCCCTTTCTGTGTGAATCTTTTCCCAAACAGCTTTCTTGTTCAAGGAGGAAGCCCTTGTCAGGCTGAGTTCCTGCCTCTTAGTAGAATCTCTTTAGCTGTGCTTCCCTGCCAGAACCTCCATGCACATTCGCAAGAACTCTCAGTGCAGTTAAAAAACATGAAGGATGGGTAGCAAAGAAAGAAGACAAAGGACTGGAAGGAGAGAAAAGGATAAGAGAAGGGAGAGTCATGATCTTAAGTGCAGCAGGTTGTTCCAACCTAAAACATCCCCTGTACATAATAATACCAATGGTTGCACATGAAATTGCTTTACCAGAAAAGTCTGTGCAGACATTGGTTTTTCAAGGGACCTGTGCAAGCTCTGATGGCCACTGTGGTAGCCCTCTGGGTCATATATTTTACTGACCTCTAGTAGGGCCTGCTCTTGTAGGTAGAGATCATTCCAGGTTTGTTGCAAGGATCAAATGAGATGATACATGGGAATATGTTTTATAAACTATAAGATAATATACAAATGCTTGGTGTTCTTTTTGTAAGCTCTTGAGGGCGCTTACAGTGGTTTAACGTTGTATAATAGTGTCTCCATGGGAATTTGGAACAGATTTAAATGCCTGTATCTAAACAAAGTCAAATCCATCTACAGAATGAAGAGGATTGAGTCCCTAGAAAGGAAAAAAATGACTGGGAGAAACCTAAATTGTGTGTATCTGGAGAGTTGTTGTCACCTAACTATATTAGAAAATCCTTGGGTTTTCTAAGTGCCCTCAATTGATTAGAATTGTCTTTAGAAATAATTCCCAAGAAAATGCTCATGATTTCACTGTTGATGAAACTGATGACACTTCTTTAAAGTGTTCATTAATTTATGGTAAATTACAATGGGAGTGCATGTGACCCCCACGTGAGCATATTATGGTCACACCGTTTTAATAACTAACAAATCATGATAAGGAAGTGACTAAAAAGTAAAGTGCTGCTCTGCTCTTTCCATGAAAACAAACCTTTTTTCCTTCCAGCTTCAACATGCAAGCCTTCATCTCAGATCCTTACCTGAATGCATGACTCTTCAACCTCAGGACTTGCAGAATTAGTGGAATGCCGTCCTAAGGTTGTTGAGTTGTGCGTTTCTGGGCATTTCACCTCTATGGAGAAGCACCCATTCCCTTACCCCAAAGACTAAGGCTAAAGGATTTTTCTCCCCTGGGAAGAATCCTCCTTGTAACTTTCACAACCCCAGTAGTCAGAAGGCAGACTGGGGAGGTTTGATATTTGCCCAAACCCTAACCCTTGGCTGTGGGACTCCCTCACGTCTGCAATGTCTTGGGGGTCCCCCCTAGTGACAGTCTTAGAAAACAAATATGTTCTGTTAATTTCCAGTGACTTAATTTTCTGTTTTCTTTTTCTAATAGGTCCAGTGAAAACTAAGAAAAAGGGTAAGTTAAGCTCCTGACTTTTTAAAATTGCTATCATCCCATGTCTTTTTTAAAATTAGAAGAAAAAAATCAGGAAATTAGGATTTTTGTATTATGTTCTTTCAACATTGGTTGTCTGTTATTTTATTCAATCATATGTGATCTTGAGTATTGTAGTTTCTAAAAAAGAACATGAAATTGTTCTTTAGTGATGATTCATAAAAGATAGAATTGCTTCTCTAGCAATATGTAAAAGTTGTTTTTCTTTCCTGCCCCCTCTTCTGTACAATTCAGTGCACATCTCTTTCCTTTATTCTTCCTTACTCTTTCTCCCTTCTTTTTTCATCTTGTTTTCCTCCTTTATCAAATCAGTGATCAAATATGAATAAAATCCTGAGACAGCTTCTAGAAGCTAGGTATATTGCCCACTGAAAGATACCAGTATCCTATTTCTTGGCCTAAAAGTTTTCCCTATTCAATTTCTCCGATAGTCAGGGAAGGTATTTCTTGCTTTGGAGGATTTAATATCATTTTCTCTGTGATAGAAAAACTAGACTGGAGTATTACCACGATCTTTTAGTCTTTTCAAAGAAGCAGCTTCTAGTTGGGAAGTTCCACTGTGCTGTCGTTGGGTCAGTAAGTCCCCAGTATACTTGGGGCTTGTACAAGTGCTCACCTACTTGAAAAGGGGAATCCAAAGATAGAACAGTCTTCAAGGATGGGATCAGACAACATGGTCCACTCCTTAGGACTAAAAGAACCAAATATGAAACCAGTTAAATTACCTATAGTACCTATTTATTTCTGAGTTCTGACATTGGAGGAAGATAGTCAAGTAAAACTAATGATTTTTTCATTAAGATGCTTTAAGTGAAATGATTCTGTCTGATAAGATTTATATTATGGAGCTTTATAGAGTAGATTATCAACCCCAGACTATGCCAAAAAGAATGACTTCAGCTACAGCCTGCCTATTCTCTGAGTATTAGGATACTTTGATACCTTGAAGTATCATGGTCCACATGGAAAACTTGTGTCCTTGTCATAAAGAAACCGAAGAATGGCCTAGCCTCCTGAGGGCCTGAGCTGAGCAAAGTTAGGAAACAGCCAGAGAGCTGGAGTCAGCAGGAAACCTTTCCCTGTGGGGCCTGAGCATTCACCGCCAACTATTCTGTCTTTTAAAAAAGTAAATTTAATTTTCAAGCATATAGTTCTTAACTCCTGTCATATCCCTTTAAGACAGAAATTATAACTTGGATCATTGCCTGGCACTGCTACCTTGTGTATGGGACATTAGTGGGGAGAGAATGCACATAGGCCTTAAATGTTTACTTTGGCTGAAAGTAATTTGGAAGCCATTTCATACAGATTTCCTTGGACACAGTGAATAGGCATATGCCTGAAGAGGTAAATTGAGTTGTTCACTTAATTTTCACACTTTAATGGAATTTTCTTTCTCTTACAACTCTCTCTGTCTCTCTCTCTCTCTCTCTCTCTCTCTCTCTCTCTCTCTCTCTCTCTCTCTCTCCTTTCAACATTTTGGGCTTAGCTAAAAGGTTAAGGAAATGCTCCTTTGATGAAGTTTAACTTTGAAAGGAATGTGTATATTCTTTCATCTAAGACTATACAGAGTAACTTTCTAAGTACAAATGTCTCTGGGCTTTTGTATCATGAAGTGCTCTGTTAAAGTAAGGAAATCCGGAGAAGAGATTCAATCCTCCAAAGTCATCCTCTTGGTCTAGGGGTCATTTTGTACATGCTCTTCTCTGGGCCCAACTTTTTGTAAGTATGCAAGTACAAGAAGCACACTTGCCTTAACATGGCTGCAGAGAAGCAGAGAACCAGCTGCAGAACTGGATCATGGCAGGAGTGTTTTCTCAAATGCCTTCTAACATTTTCATAAGTGAACATTTTCTGTTTACACTGCAACCATTATTCTCTTGGACTGGAGGAGTTTCTGGCTGTATTTCTTCCAAAATTACTTTAGCAATTGCAGGAGACTCATATTCTTAAAGCTGATGTTTGTGCTACCCACAGAACACCCTCTAGCTTGAAAATCACTGTTAGGTCTAGAAATGCTGAGACACAGGACGGCCTAATATGTGCCATCCTCTGTGTCCGTGCCACCCAGACACAAAAAATAAGGAGAGAGACGCAAGTTTTACAACCAGGTTAGGGAAGTTTCCTGCCTGCAAGGGGTAAATCAGTCCTCCTTAATGGAACCTCAGTGTTGGGAGGAAACAGAGAAATCACTGAAGCCAACCTCCTTGTTTCACAGATGTAGAAACTAAGGGTCAAAGAATTTGCCCAAAGTGCGTCTGTGGCAGAGCTGGGGCTTACATCCTTATCTCCTGAGTACAGATTCCGTGTTCTTTCCACTACATCAGCTGGAATTGAAACTTGGGCTCTGAATAAGCATGATTTGGAAGCTGCCCAAATCTGAAGGGAGATGGTTTTCCTGTTCGGCATCTTCAAGTTGGCTAGATCTAGAAACTGGGCAGATCCAATCTTTTGCTGCTAAGTGCAGGAAACCTCTAAAGCTCGTGTGTCTAGGTCTTTAAGGCTACAAGGACTCTTCCTGAGAGAGATGCTCTCTGGACCTTCCTTTCTTTCCCCTCTGAGGAAGAGGCCCCACAGTGACCCTGTTGTTTCATTTCAAATGCAGATATGATTAACATGGACAATTGGCCTCTTGAGTGGCTTTGTCACGAGGATTTGGTTTCTTGGACATGAGGCATTATTCTTAAAGGAGGACCTGATTAATCAGGACAAGATTCTCCTGCCTAAGAGTCTCTGGGGAGCAGGAATTCAGAGTCAGTAAGAAGGTTTTTAAGTGAGACTAGAGAGGGCTGTATTTAAAACTAAGAAACTACCTCCGGCGAAGACATTGTGATGAAGTCTGGTAAGAGGCTTTCATTCCTGGGACTTCCACAAAATTGTGAGAAGGTGGTGAAAGAAGGAAGACACCTACCTATGGCCACCTGCATGTGGCCACCTGCTCTGTGGGGCTGCACAGAGCAGAGGAAGTCAATAGGAGGGGCTGGAGGTTTTAGTTCAAGACCACAGTTATGAGCCACTTAATGTAACTACATCCTGGTAGAAATGTTGAAAGGACTAGAATATGAAATGGGAGGGCCAAGATTGTTCTGCAAGGATAGCAAGGAGGAAAGGGGAAAGAGTCGGTGAGCATGATTAATAATACATTTGAGAATAGACCCTCTGAGGAAAGACTCTGGGAAGCTGGATTATTTCCCCTATAAAAATGGAAGTTGATAAGTGACTTAATGTCTTTGAGTATAGGAGGGTTATTGTGTGTGTGTGTGTGTTCTTTTCTGTCTACACAAAGAATAGAATAAGAGCTTAAACTGCCACAAGAGGAATGTCAGTTAAATATACCAAAAGCTTCCTAACAGTGAGCAGTAAGGGGTGATAAACATTGGAACATGTTACCAAGGGAGTTTGCAGGATTTCCTTTCCCAGAAATCTTTAAAAATAGAGTTTAAAGAGGTCAGCTGAGAAGGTAAAACCTACTCCTCCTCATCTGCTCTCTCTGCTCTCTGCCTCCCCTCTTGTCCTGTTATTTCTTAATATCTCTGTCTCCTCTCATCTCTCTCCCTCCCTCCCTTCCCGTTCCCCCATCTCGAAAACTCCTTCCCATTCCTCATTCCCAACTAGCAATACCCCCATCCCATTTCCTGTATATCCTGATTCCTGTAGGAACCTTTCTGGAGCTGATGTTGTTCGTAAGGTCAGGCTGTCCAGCTTCCTGCTGTTATGGACATCGAGTCCACCAAACTGGGCAGTAAACATGAAGGCCCCACACTCTTCAACAATAGCCCAATTCTAAAAAAAAAAAAAAAAAAAAACACCACAAAGTGACCCGTGGATCTGATCACTTGGTAGTTCTCATTCTTTGGACTCAGCGGAAATGTAATTTCCTTTTTGAAGCCTTCCCTGACCTTTCAGCATTTGGTCCCTATTGCTAATGTAGCACTTCTACTAACTATGACTGTGTCCATTTCCCCACTAGACTGAGTACTTTGAGGGCCATTTATTTCTATATCCTCAAACCTAACTCTCAGGGGGCTGGGGGTGAGGGTAGGGAGAGAGAGGCAGAGAGAAACAGAGCGACAGAGATATGTGATAAGGGTGTCCAGCTCTTTAGCAGGAACTCCCTGAGGGCTGACTTTGTGTCATGGAAAGTCTCTGAACTCCTGAGAGTATACTCTTAGCATTAAATAACTACAAATGTAACACTGAGTCCTGTTTTTCAGGAAAGAAAGCAGGGCCTCCTGGGCCCAATGGCCCCCCAGGACCTCCAGGACCTCCAGGACCCCAAGGACCCCCAGGGATTCCTGGGATTCCTGGAATTCCAGGAACAACTGTTATGGGACCACCCGGTCCTCCAGGTCCTCCTGGTCCTCAAGGACCCCCTGGCCTCCAGGGACCTTCTGGTGAGTTCTCCTGTCTCTCCACTCCCCCTGGGTGCCTTACAAGTACTTTAGGAGAGCAGGAATAGGTGATCTGAGAGCAGTTTCAAGTGGTGATGATGGGGTTGGTTTGCAATAAGGGATGCAGGTCTTCTAGCCCAGTGTACAGCTAGGAATTGGGCAAGCCAGTAAGGCCTGGCCTGCTCTAACTTCTTATTTGTACCAAACTGTCAAGAACAGGCCACCTGTTCTTGCCCCATATCAATCCTTCCATCACAAACCCTCCCTAACTCTTGGCCTCCCTATAGTAGGCCATTAAATTCACGTGAGCCAGAGACAGAGGCCCTGATGGCTTGATGGAGTTCCAGTTGGGGATGGATTTGGTCTGCTCTGATTCCCAGCATCTAGATCCACATGCTGATGTTTGCATGGAAATAGGCTATGGGACAGAAAGTTGGGGACTGGACAAAATGACAAGCCCTAGGATAGTTTCATCCTCTGAACTCCAAAGTACCTTTCCCATAGAGGCAGACAAATAGTCACTGATGGTCAAGAAGTTGGAAACTTATGGGTCACTCTGGCTGTGGATGAAGCAAACCCAGGCACCAAGGCTGTCGTGTCCAGGAACCAAGTGCTTCTTGCACTAGCTCCTTACCCTATCACACTGCCCAGTCAGATACCAATTCATCCCTTTGCATGTGTCTCCTTGGGCCCAGAAGGGCACCCAAAAGGTATAGACGCAGATATAAACCTGCCTAATTGGAATTGACAGGAGCGAGACTACCCGGGCTTATGTCAGTTGTTATTTATTTCTCCTGCTCTCCTCTTGTATCTTGAGGCTTTAAAGAAATGGACTCTTTACAGCTGCTTTCTCTAGGTCCAAGAATTCTTCAGCAGGACTCGGATTCTTTAACTTATGATTCAAACAGGGCTAAGCAGTGTTACCATGACCACAAGAGATGCAGTTAGGGATTATTTTTTATCCAATCATTCCACAAATATTAATTGAGCACTTTCTGTGTACAAAGAGATATATTGGTAAGTGGTCCCTATCCTCATAGAGTTTATCTCCTAGAGGAGGAGAGATACAATTAAAGAAACAAGATATTTACAAATGGCAGTGGGCTCTATGAAGAAAGGTAATAGGGAGCAAAAGGCTAGAGAAGCTAATGCCATTGTCTCAGGGTCACACAGTGACGGGAATGCCCTCTCATCACTCTCCATGGGTACTCAGTGAGGCTTGCCTCGGACCAGTATTGGCAAGAGGCAATACCCAGCAGTTTCCCTGTTGGGTGCTGGGTCCACTGATGATGAAAGTCAGGAACAGAAAAGAGAAGGAAGGAGTGTCCTCTCTCATCCAAGGGCCCTGAATTGCACTCTCACTCTTTCTCCAGCTCTAAGGCCTGGAGAATAAAGCTCAGACAGGCCTGGCTATAGGGAGCAAAGCTCACTGCCGCTAGCTGCTCAGGTGAGGGGAAAGGGAAGTAGAGAGCATGCCCTCTGATTTGCCTGTCCTATTTTGCAGGTGCTGCTGATAAAACTGGAACCCGAGAAAGCCAGGTTGG
Organism: Lepilemur ruficaudatus; assembly: GCA_963574885.1. Taxonomy (NCBI): domain Eukaryota; kingdom Metazoa; phylum Chordata; class Mammalia; order Primates; family Lepilemuridae; genus Lepilemur; species Lepilemur ruficaudatus. The sequence continues at coordinate 9,304 of CAUYRT010028438.1, forward strand.
CTGGGGATTGCTCCCTTCCTGGGAGGAGGGAGGGCCAAGGGCTAGAGCCACCTTTAAATTAGCTCCCTATTAAATTTCCTGAAGCTTCATTTTGTGAAGACACCCTGGAGGTCCTGAGGGTTTCCAGTCACAGCCTCCTCTCATCTCTATGAATACAAAAGCTATGCTCCAGGGCCTGCTAGCTAACACAACCAAGTCTGGCCAGGACCGTTTTTCCTTATTCTACAGGACAGACGGTCACCATAGCCAGGCCCAGTAGTCAGCTGAAATGAGCTGCCAGTCAGGCCTATTCACCTGTGCCTCCGACTCCCCAACCACCACAGACACCTTGTCAGCACTCAGACCACCTGGGACCTGGAGCTGAGGCGTTTAAGAGTGTGTCCTTGAAAAAGAGCCAAGCAGCTCGAGCCCAAGCCCAGCCTGGGCTTCTGCCTTAATGTCCTGAAGGGCTCCTCCCAGTCTTCCAGCTGCCTAATCTGTCTCTATTGGCAGGTCCTGCTGCCTTGCCTTGTCTCATCTCAGCCTCCTCACTGCAGCTGTGTGGCCACAGTGATAAATCTACACAGCTGCACAGTGCTTGATGGCTTACAGGGCAATTTTATATCCATCACCTAATTTGATCTTCAAACATCCCTGTTAGAGAGGCCAGAGATTCTTACAATCCCCATTTTACAGTTAGGGAAATGAGGCTCAGAGGCATTTGGCTGAGGTCACATAGCTAGGAAGTGGCAGAGCTACAAAATCACATTACCCTCTAGTAGAGATGTAGTCACTAACATCCCAAGACAAGGGAGAGGAATCAGAAACGGATTACAAAAGGAGACTAGAAACCAGCAGTGGAAACATGGGAACCAGGGGCTGAGCAAGCAGCCATTACTCATAGTGACTGCTCTCTATCCTTCTCATCCTCCCAGCCAGCTGTGGTGCATCTACAGGGCCAAGGGTCAGCAATTCAAGTCAAGAATGGTAAGAATCAAAGTAGGCTCTCTCCCTGAGAGGAGCTTCTCCTCTCCCTCTTTCTCAGCCTCCAGATAATCACCCAGCCTAGTTCCTCCCAGGCCTCTGAGGTACCCTTGGTGTAAGGGGCCATTCTCTACTCCATCATGCCCTCTACTGGCTGTCCTGAGTAATTGCTTGCACCAAGACCAGTTGCTACATCTAAATTGCATTTAGAATCATTGACAAGGGAGCTGAAAGGGATTTGAGACATCATCAAGCTTGGGCACTCTTCAGGGATGGAGGTGATATCAGAGTCACCATGGAGACATGTGTAGTTTGCTAAGCACGTTCACAATACAAATTAAGAAATTAAAACTACATAAAATTAAATTATTCTTGTCTGATGGATCTACACAGAAAATGGGTAGAGAGGCTGTTTCTTTCAGGGAAGTGGGGGGCATGTTAGAATCTCCAGGGAGTATGAAATGCTAGTGTCTAGCAAAAGGGTCACTGTGTTTAATGAGGTTAAGAAACACTGATTTAATGTAATTCCTGCATTTAAAAAATGGGGAAACAGAGTACCAAAGAGATTGGATAATACCATAATAAATCGTACTGCCTTATATTTGTATGGCACTTTACAGTTTTCAACCAGCTTAGTCTTTTATTTCATGTGGTCTTCACAGACACTCTGTGACGTAGGTATTAGCTCCTTTTTACAGAGACAGAAACTGAAGCACAGAGAGGTTAATGAACTGGCCCAAGATTTCACAGTTAAGTTTAGGAGCTGGGATTCAAAACTACTGGGATTCAAATCTGTCTGACCCTTTCCCCTGCACTGTGCTCCTTCAGTGATGTGTATGTACACTCCACTGAATGATTAGGTTCATTTTCTTCCCCAAAGAGACATGAACATTCATTAAAGAACAGTGCTTTGAAATAATGTCCAGTCCCCGGTGCACAAAGCCTAAAATGCATGAGCCCCCAGGAGCCTTGGGAAGCAGCGAGCTAGCCAAGATGCCAGATGCTTACAGAGCGTGGAGTGGAAGGGAGGGGCCGTGAGGACGGAAACAGTAAATGAAGGTTAAGAAACCTGCTACATGGGGATAGCTTCTAAGAGCCCAGTCAGTCCTGAACTGGCCGTGCTGAGTTTCCTTAATGATTGGACTTAGTGACTCCCCTGACTGCCACCTGGATGGCTGACTTAATAGCCTCAGAAGTGTAAATAGGAACAGAATGGCACCCAAACCCAAGTGGTCCTGCTGGGACTCCAAGCCCCTGGGTGGGCCGTGATCACCATCTGTCCAGGGAGGACAGAGACAGCCAAAAAACAGATTTGTTTGGGTATCTAGGTGGGTGGCCTCAGTGTTTATTTTGTGTCAGCAGCTACTGATTTTGCTCCCACTACCGTATAATGGTATTGTTTCCAGCCCCTCTGGGCCAGTCCCTGGTATTACTCTGTGCTGACCTTCAGTTCCACCAGAAGAAGTGATGGGGTCGGGTGGAAGGATGACGTGCAGAGTGGTCTATTTAAGGAATAGAGCCAGACTATCTCCTCCTAACTCCTATCCCATCCACTGATCACCTTGACGGAAGATGGCACCTTTTCTAGAAAGCCTGTTTCCTCACACCTCAGAGAGGCAGGCCTCCTGAGACTGGCCAAGGATGGACATCCAAAACAATTTCTTGGGTGAAGAATGGATGGCTTAGAGAAGAAAGGGCCCCATGGGCTTGGATGACCTCCTCTCAGGGAAGGAAGGAATATCCCTCTCTTAGCAGGATGGAAAGAGAAGTTTCTCCTCTACCCTCACATGCTGGCTCCCACTGTGCTGTCAAGCAGTATGACTGCCCCTCCACCCCTGGCTGGGTGGGGCCAAAAGGTGAATGCTTTGCCAGGGGTGCCTCAGCTCCCAGACACCCTCCCCTATTCTTCTGGCTGGTTCTAGCACAGCCTAGAAGTCTATCCCTCACTCTCATAAGGAGCCCTCTCACCTATGGGGCCTTGGTACTGACGGTCACTAGCCCTGGCTGCGATGAAGTCTGAATCACCCCTTATCCCTAAGGTTCTCCAGATAGACAGTTCCTTGGACTGAATGGCTTCCTGGGGGCCCAGGGAGGCTTTCCACAAAGGTGTGGGTGTGGAGGAACCATAAAAAGGAGAAGGAGAAAACACATGAACCTATGAGACAGGAGAGGAATTCAGTAGCTAAGGCTAGGAAAGCAACACTGAATAATAAGACCTAGTCTGCCACTTAGTGTCTGAATTTTGCCTGTGCAGGCCCCATAACAACAAAGAAAATAGGGCAGCATGCCCACTCTCATCTTACTCCCCCCTCTCCAAGACTGCAGCTAGAAAGTGTTGGGTAAAGACCCTTCCAGATGGAGGGGTCACGAAAAGAAGGATGAAGACAGAAAGGCAGACTCCAGGAGGCCTGAGCCGCTTTACAAACAGAACACCTTGTCTGCTTCCAAAGGCTCTTCTTAGAGCTTGGCCTTCTAGGCTATCCCGGTTGCATTGGTATAGGGCTGGGGGTTATGTACTGCTTGGTATTTCTTATTTTCTATTGCCCAGATTATTCTGACATGTGCTGAGTGACTGCCCTTCTCTCATACTGAGATCTTTCAGGTGGAGTGCTCAATGACTGGTCTCGCATCACTATGAACCCCAAGGTGTTCAAGCTACATCCCCGCAGCGGGGAGCTGGAGGTACTGGTGGACGGCACCTACTTCATCTATAGTCAGGTAGAAGTGAGTACGGTCTTAGGCCTAACTCTTCTTATATCCAGAGTGCAGATCCGGTGCAGGCCACATAGGGGCACTGTGGAGCTAGCCAAAACCATCCAATGGCTAACTTCCTTTGGTGGGTGAGGGAAGTCGGGGAACAGCATTGGGAATGAGTAGAAAGGAGGAAAGAGAGAGGGGGCCTGCTTCGTGGTTTTTTGTTTGTTTGTTTGTTTCCCTAGCTGAATATTGAAAAACTGAAAACGGGCCCCTCCCACACCCTGCCATCTGACTCCCTCTTGCAGGGCCCCAGGCCCTTGTTTCCCCTCTGACCTGTTTGGTTCTACTGCCAAACTTGACCTTGGTCTCAGCATATTCTTTGAAAGTCAGTTCCAGGGCTGCTGAGAACCCCTCCCCTCAATACTGCTAGCTTGGGCATTATAATGAACAGTGCTCCTGTGGACTTTCTCTCTACCTCAGAAAGATTTCTGACTGTCTTTCCTTCCTCTTTCTCCCATTTGTTTCTCTGTCTTTCTGTTCCTCTATTATTCTTGCATCCTTCCTACTGTCATTCTCCCAGCCTTTTCTCCCTTTGCTTTTATCCTTTCCCTGCCCTGGGCCCACTCCCCAAGTCTGCCAGTGCCCACTTCCATCCCCCACTGTTTGCCTCCACGAGGCTGGCTCCTCAGAGATTGGGGTAGATGAGCCTTGAGGTCGAGGCTTTTGTAGGCCGGTGGACAGGAGGACTACAGAGCCAGCAGATGGGTCTAACAGGAGAGTGGCCAGAGAAGGTGGGTTAACAAGAATTTGCTAGACACACCAAGGTATCTTGGCATAGCTTGGGTCCTGACCGAAGAGATTATATGGCACCCGAATACATTGCCCCCACCTGAGCAGCTCATAGAGAAGGTGGCCTTTCATAAAGTGATTTGGGGTGATGGATGAAGGTCCCAACCCTCATGGGGCGTGTGGGTATAATCCCAAGGTCCTATGACCTGTGAGCTCCATGTGGTGGGGGTTAGGGAATCAAAGCCTGGGGTGGGTTGTGATGGATAAGGGTAGCGAAGCATGGAAAAATTAATTTTCTGGAGTGGTCCACACATGCTAGGAAAATCCTCATGATGTCAGGCCCTTGAGCATAGGTTAGTGCTTCCCTGTGACCACGAAGTGAAATTAGGGGCCTGGGTTTTGCCCTGCTAAACTCTTCATCTCATTTGTGGTGGACAGTTCTCCATCTCTCCGGACCTGTTTCCTCGGTCATCAAATGAGAGGCCAAAGGGCGCTGGGAACCAGTGAGGAAAGTTCAGCCGCAGGGGAGGGTGCTGCAGGCTGCGTGAGCTCCTGTTGAGAAGCTGAAGAAGTGGCAAGTTGTTATGCGACCTCTCTGGGGAATCTAAGTTTCTCCACAAATCGTCCATGAGGCTTGAAAGTGGAAGTTAGTTCGTGTCTACAGCACTGACTGAGCGCCTAATATGTGCACAGCACTGCGCTTCATGCCAGAGCTGGGGCAGGGGCAGGGTGTAAAGGAGCAGTTAAGGCATGGTTTGGGGCTCACCGAGTTAGCGACAGGCGTGCTGTTGTAAGAAAGGTTTGTTCGGCCACTTGAGCCCCGTGGAGTACAGTGCGTAAGCCTGCCACCTCCACAAGGTATATTGGCAGCTCATCTGAGAAGGTTCTGTCTGTTCACAACAGGGAGGGTCCCCACCCTCTCTTTCCTCTCTTCCCCAATCCCTTCTTGTTGCCTTTCGCCCAGGTATACTACATCAACTTCACTGACTTTGCCAGCTATGAGGTGGTGGTGGACGAGAAGCCCTTCCTGCAGTGCACCCGCAGCATTGAGACGGGCAAGACCAACTACAACACGTGCTACACCGCAGGCGTCTGCCTCCTCAAAGCCCGGCAGAGGGTCGCCGTGAAGATGGTGCACGCTGACATCTCCATCAACATGAGCAAACACACCACCTTCTTTGGGGCCATCAGGCTGGGGGAAGCCCCAGCCTCCTAGATTCCCCCCATTTTGCCCCTGCCCCTGCCCTGCCCCACATTTGGGAGCTGGGACTCCCAGAACCTCCAAGTGCTGCTGTGGAGTGAGGTATATTCGTATTGCAGCCACAGAGAGAAATGCCCCAGTGCTATTTATTCCCCAGTGACTCCAGGATGACACGGCCTGCTTGACTTTCCAGAATGACCTTGAGTTAACAGGACAGTTGATGGAGCCCCAGGGTTTACACGAAGCAGAACCTTCTTCTTTGGCTCCATGTTGACTGGCTTATGGCATGACTTTTCAACCCCCAAGGTCCCTGTTGTCAGAGTTATCATTTGTTGCACTAAAATGAGGATCCAGGGCCGCAGGCCAACGGAAGCAAAGGTGCACTCCAGACTCTGGGGGGAATATCTGACCCGGGGGGGCTGCTGCTCCTCTCTCAGGGGTGGGGATGAGTGGGAAGGGAGTGTCGCAGCCTAAGGAGAGGGCCAGGGTGGGGAAAGGCAGCTGCCCGCGGCAGAGACCACGTGAGACACCTGCCACAAGGGCCCCCTCGGCAGTGGGAGCATTCTTGCTGCTCCAGACTGTGGCCTGCAGGAGGGTCAGAGAGGTCCTGCCGCTCAGGCTGAGAGCCAGGCTGTGGCAGCTTGCTGGGCTGTGGAGAAGGCAGGCTTGCTTGCCTGGGATCAGTTGCAGGGAATGGCACAAACCTGCCTGCACGTAAGAACTTGAACCTGCACTTGGGGCCACGTGTCTCTCACTTTGTTTACAGCTACGCTCCACACTCGGAAAACTCCCTGGGGTGGCCTCCTCATTGCCCCCACTCCCAGCCCAACTAGAACTCCTGTCTTGTTTCTCCACAGAGCCTACCTCTGTCTGAGACGGGTGCCTAACCCGGGACCTGTGCTCGTGTGAGTCTGGGGCATTCTTTAGCTTCCCTGGGCACAAAGAGAATTTCCCATTTATTAAGCGGCACAAATGTTATTCATCTAATCCTAAGTGAATTGTGTCTGGGTATAAAAGGTTGGACTGGATGACCTCTAGCAGTCCCTTCAAATTCTATTTCTGACTCTTAGCAGGCAGCCACCACAATAGCCTTCTAAATTCCCAAACCGTAGGCTGCCCCGGGCATCAGCAAGGCAGAGCCTTTCTACCTGGCCTCGAAAGGATGAGAGATGGGGACAGGACAGAGAGGTTTTGTTCAAGTTTGCTGCAACTCAAGTGGTCATTAGTCCAGGCCTTATCAGAAAGGATAGCAGCTCATGCCCTACTGACCCAGCCTGTCTTCGTTGTGGCTTCATAAACCATAGCAGAGCATAGTCACCACAGATGCCAAGCTCAGGAGAAGCCAGTGTCTAGGCATCAATGTCTAGGCTTTGGGCAGGGCTCTGTCCCCTAGTTCAGGTCCAAAGGCACCTTCCTTTTATCCCCAAGCTTCTCACCTGATCATACGGTAGGACCATTCAAGGGCCTGCCTTATTTCTGACAGCCTGGGCCCAGCCTGGCTTCTGGGTGCTAGGTCCAGTCCAAAACTGGGAGGGCCACCCTTGTGCAGTCCCGTCCTCTTGCTCCTGAAAGGAGTTTTCTTTTCAGAAGATAGGGAATAAGTTCCTCCAGGTGGCTGAAATCCACCAAGAACAACAGGTATTTATTTCTCAGCCGTGTCTTCCCTTTCTAAGCAACCATACTGCTCAGTCCTTCCAGGGTCAGGGCAAGAAGTGATGGGCTAGCCCCCCATTGTCTAGTTGCTGATGATGGCCTTGCAAACCCAGGGTGAAGCAAACTTTAGGCATGTGTCTGTCCCCAACTCCTATAAAGTGCCTTGGACAGTGTGCAGTTGTAGCAGGAAGTTTGGAAAGTCCTTCCTCTTTTATTATCTTCTTTGAAGAAGGCAGGGCAGGTCATATTACAAATGCCATTGTTTAGGTGAGGCTCAGAGACATTAAGGACTTTGACCAAGATCTCACCCAGCTTAAGTCACAGACCTGAGGCTTCAGCCAGGTCTAACTCCAAAGCTATTCTGTTACACCACAGCATCATGTGGAATTTCGGGTCTAGAGAGAACCAATAAAAGTGGTGATATGGAACCAAACTCCACACTCCTAGGGAGAAACCCAAAGATGCTCATTTTCATCCTGTGTTCTCTTGGCCACCAGGGATTCTGTGGCAGAAGAGTCAGACGTCTCTTGGGGGAACAGCCATCAGCCTTAGATGTCTCGTTTTCAGAAGAATCTTGTTGATACCATGTCCAAGCAGCAGGCCTCTGGGACCCACAGAATTGGTAGCCCTTGTGTTCTTTCCCCCATCTGAGGAACCAGCCAACCATCACGTGTGGAGCCCGTGCGGTGAGCAAGGTCCTCCTTTTGTTACCCTGCTGACAGCTTACAGGAGCCAGCCTGCTGCCAACAGCTACTAAGTATGTCTCCTTATCTCTTTCTATCATACCACAGAGACCTTAGCACTGCCAGGGGCTCTCAGGGATGGAGGGAAGACCCGAGATTGGTTCTAAGGCGAGAAGAGGAAGTCTTAATCGTGCCTCTAAAGAGCATTCTGATGCCCATTCTATTCTCCAGATCTGGAGAGGATTATAGGGGAAATAGGATTCCCATCCGACCCTTTATTCATTCTGAACCCCTCAAAGGAACCCTGGGGGGGGATAATGAGGGAGCAATAGGTATCTGGGGCCCCTATTGCTGTGAAGTCATTGACAAAGTGGGGAAGTGATTTACTGATAAGAGAATGTGGGAATAGATTGACAATTTGGAATTATGCTGACGTGAGTTTACTAGCGGGCCAAGGCTAATGTGAATAGTGGGACAAGAACATTTGTGGGCAAGCAGATGACAGAGATTGAAGGAGAATTGCGTGGCAGAAGCCTCTGCCAGCTGCTTGGGCTTCAACAGCCAAGCTGGCAACAAAAGGCGGCTGTCAGAGGCCACTCAACTACTGGTTACCTGGAAAAGTAGTATTTGCCTTAGTTCCCCCTTCATCCATCCTGAGCCAAATTTCTTTTGCTGAACAGGAAAGAGCTAGGAACCCTGGAGGTAAACAAAGACTTCGATCCACATGTGAGTGTGTGTGTTTTATGTAACTTCTGGTGGACACAAATAGATTCAGAGCAATTTCCAGCTAAAAAGGCCCCTAGAGGGAATCTAGCCTAACCTACATTCCACCCCCCGTTACTCCTGTGGAAACTGAGGCCCAGAGAAGGAAGGGGGCCTACCCAAAGTGGTGAGCAAGCCCCGACTCCAGACTCAGCAGAGTGAGGGAGTAAAGCAGTCCCTGTTCCACAGACTCCAGGCTGGAAATGCTCGGCCTCCTCCCAAGGCATTCTCCCAGCTCTTGCCTCTGGACTGGAAGGCTCTAGACTGGCCCAGTACCAGGAAGCCTTTACGCTACTCTAGTCCTGCCTCAGGCCCCATCCCTGCCTGGAGTCTCCCCGAGGCCCTGTGAACACAAAGAAGGAAACTGATTTTTTTCTCTTAATCCATTTCAGGGCTCTTCCCAGGAGGGGTTGGGGTGTGCCACTTCTTCATTCCTCTAGCTGGGATGGGGAGGTTTTGTTTTGAGAATGGCCTGGAGCAGGCCCAATGCTGCTTTTAGGGGGCCGGCATCCAGTGTGAGATACTGTGTATATAAACTATATATAATGTATATAAATTGGGATGTAAGTTTGTGTAAATTAATGGTCTATTCTTTGCAAATAAACTGCTCCCCCCGCCTTCTTGAAATTGTCTTGAGCACTTCCTACATGTTAAGTGCTTCTTTGCAAGTGACACCACATATGAGTTAGGGGAGGGACCCAGATACCCATTTTCGAGGGGGCAACAGAAGGAAGGTAGTCTGAATTTTCTGTCAAAACATCCCCATCATCCTCTCTGCCCCAGACCACATGCCCCCATCCCCATCACCTTATATCTTCTCCTGTAACCACATGCCTGGTAGGTGGCTATCCCACCAAAAGGAACGTTGTCCTGGAGCAGGGACGCACAGCATGGAGTCACCCTCAGCTTGAGACTGTGGCATCTATAACATATTTCAGGCCTGGGCCCAAAACAGCTTGGGTAGATCCAGCCTCGGGCTCCTCACAGAGGTCTCATCCCATTTTTGAGATTTTGAGCACTGAGGAAACCAATGCTCAAAGAATTTAAGTAGCTCACCCAAGGTCACCCAAGAAGTGTGTCTGCCTGGTCTGATTCCCAGTCCAGTACGCCTTCCGCCCTACCATGCTGCCTCCACCACTTGGCCCCAAGCTCTTTGCATGAATGTTGTAATAAGGAAGAGGTTCAGGAAGAAGACCAGATAGCAAGCTCAAGAACATGTAGCTCAAGGGAGTTCTGGGCACTTTTCACAACCCCAGCAGCCTTTGCCCGTTATATAGGTGGAAAATGTGACGCTTAAGCAGCCATGTGCACACAGTAGCACATGACAAATCTGCATTGGCCAGATGTGCAGGGCCTGGATATTGGAGCCCAATCTTGCAGACTGTTTAGAAACATGGAAGCTCAGGGAAAATGTAATCTTTGGCACAAGATGTAACAGGAACAGCAGAAAAGTGGAAGCATGTCTTTGCCCCACTGTGTACAAATCATCACATGGGGCAGGCACCCAGGGCAGAGGCAGCAGATCACACTGTAGTAAACACACACGATGTTCCAGCCCAAATTGTCGGGCTCAGTGCAGGTAAATCATTGGACCGAATGGCATCTGCCCAAGAGGGATGGAACAATGGAGCTGTGGGCCAAATTGTGTAACCTGTCATTGCAACAACCACTGGGCCAAGAGTCTGAGACTTGCCGTTCAGAAGGAGAGTTCTTTATGGCTGCTGGAAGCCAAGTACCTCACTTCCATCTGAGCAGTCTGGCTGGCTCTCACACAAAGGACAGACATAGGGCCAGGCAAGTATAGGCAAGTTGCTGGGGGAAAGACAGAGAAAATTAGGCCCGAGCCTGACCCATTGTGTTACAGCTTTATGAGGCAGAAACAGTGTGGACTAGGGAGTAGCAGGGGGCATCAATTACTTCAGCTTTCAACACAAGATCCTACATTGTAAACCTTTTAAAAAATGAGATGCCATGAAATTTAGGACATTGTTTGCTCAGGAACAGGAAATGGGTAAAATGGTTGGAGGGGAATAATTTTGTGTACCTTTCCAGTTTACAAAGTTCAATCACATCCAATGTCATCGGATCATCCCAACAGCCTTTGAGGTAAGCAGGGGAAGGATTATTAAACCCATTTTATAGATGAGGAAACTGAGGCCCAGTGGTGACTGATTGCATCAAAGTCACATGGCTTGAAGGTGGTGGAGCCTGAACTCAAAGCCCAGCAGCTCTCAAGGCACCCAGTCCCGCATGAGTCTTGATGCCATGAGATGGGGTGTTTGAGACGTAGAGAAGGAAAGACATGCGCGGGGGTCCTAGAGCCCTCAAAATAGACTAGTTGGGGCACACGGTATCAGAAGATGGGATTTTTATTCTGTCCATTGTTTTCCTTAATGCTGGTGCCAAGGTGCCTTCGGGGTACCTTTCCCTTAGGGTCTCCCCTGCTTCTTGGGGCTATCTCCCCTGTAACCACAAGGAAAACGCAGAGAAGAGCTGGAAGGAGAAAGCAACAACGTGGGAAAAGGAGTGCAGAAAACATCCAAATGGACAGCCCCTTCCCATAATGAGGACTGGCCAAATCAGGAGCAGGTGCCCTGCCCCATAGGGCTGTGGTCCCCAACCCCTGGGCCGCAGACTGGTACAGGTCCATAGCCTGTTAGGAACCAGGCGGCACAGCAGGAGGTGAGCGGGAGCGAGTGAAGCTTCACCTATATTTACAGCTGCTCCCCATTGCTTTCCATCCCCCTACCCACCCCAGGTCCATGGAAAGATTGTTTTCCATGAAACTGGACTCTGGTGACAAAATGGTTGGGGACCACTGCCGTAGGGGACTTTTGTCCTCCTGTTTTCACTGGTTCCATCATACCTTCCAGCCAGACTGAGGGGCCGCTGGGGATGCCTGTCAAATTATCACCAGCTCCTGGGTCTCTGAGATGCCGAACTTGGTCTTATGCTCATCAAACAGTTTGCGTAGAGCATCAACATACAGTGCGTGGTATTTAGCCACAATCTCCTGGCTCGGATTCTCAATCTTGGGCAGTGGTAGAGGCTCCCCAACTGCCAGGGGAGACGGAGAAGGAAAAGGGAAAAAAGCATCAGAATAGCTCACTCCTCAGAATGGGCCCCAGGCCTCAAGCCCAGGCTCTCCCCACCCTCACCTCAAAGCCACCACTCCTCCTGGCCAGGCTCCCTGCCTCTGAGCATAGCCCAGCGTCAGAGCTGGATCCTGTATGCTAGACCAAGGCTGCCAGCAGAAGGGCCCACTCACCAATGGTGGTCACAGGCCGAGTATAGGGAAGAAAGCCCCAGGAGTTCTTGGTGAAGCCACGGCCATAGAAAGCACAAGGGTAGACATGTACCATTCTCCGGAACCACCTCTGGAAGCGGTTGGCCAAGCCCCCAGGAGTAAAAATGTGCTGATCATAGAGGTCTGTCTCCCCAAAGGCATATGCAGGGATTAGAGCCACCCTGCAGAGGAAATGCATGTCCTTTGATGCCCAGAAAGGTAGGGACTCTGCTAAAAGCCAAGTGTGCTAACTGCCAGTGGTGCCTGCATCTGCCTGCAGGCTCCTCAGACCCCAGCCCAGCTGTGCCTAGGTCCAAGCTGAATGTGCGGGCTCCACGGCCTAGCCCTGGCTGCCTGTGAGGGAAAAGCAGCAGTAAGCTATAGGGAGCAAGCCCAGCCCCTCCTGTGAAGCCCCAGGTTTGAAACACTGGAAGATAAGACTGGAGGGCCATTTCAGTTGGCTTCCTCCTTTTAACCCACAGGCTACGCTTGGCCCTCTCTGACAATCCCCTTTTATAGAGGAACTGGCCCAGATGAGAGGTTGGTGTGAGGGATAACAGGCTCAGGACTGGCCCTGTACCCTTTCTTCTTAAGCAGAAATGCCTCCAAGACCTGGCCTTGGCTCTACTCCAACCCAGAGGTGGCTTTCCTCCACCCTCTTTCTTCTCCTGTTTTTAATTGACAAATAAAAATTGTATGTATTTATGATGACTCTAGTTAATCACAACATACTGTATACTTCCATCTCCCTCTTTAGATACCACTTCGTCAAAACCCCTTCCTCCTTCCCTGCTGGGCTCTTGAATCCCCTTCCCCCAGTCTGGACCAGAGCTGTCCTTACCCATGTCGAAGGGCCATGCGCACAAAGCCAGACCGGTTCTTCAAGACCAGGGTGGAAGAGCCTGGCTGGCTGTGTCTGCACTCAGCCAGGCCACCGACCACTACAATGAGCATGTTGCCTGTGCCTCTGCGGGTAAGCAGGAAGTCCATGGAGGACTGGCTCACAGAGCAGGCACCTGGCGAGCAGAAAAAGCCGAACAGTCCTTGGCCACTTCCCAAACCCCTTAACTTTCCTCCCTATCCCTTCAAGGGAGGGAGGGAGCAAGGAGCCTCACTTCAAGCAGGCAAGCCTAGGGTAGCTGTTTAAGACCAGAGGGGATCATGGGGTTGGCCTTGCTCTCACCCATTGCCCTATACTTCTCCCTTGGGAAGCGATTTCTTCTTGGGCTTTATGGCCCAGGAGCCAACTCACCTGTAGACATTACATATTCTCTGAGGAAAGGCACCCAGAAAAAGGCTCCCAATGTGAGCATATAGGGGGTGATGCCAGGAAAGATCTTGGAGAAACCTGTGGTCTCTGTGGAAAAGTGGCCAAAGCATGCATGGGACATGAGTCCATGAGGGTGGCAGGCGAGGATGTAGTTGTGGCTGGGGGAGATATCACGAGTCTTCAGAAGCTGCGGGGGAAAGTGGAGTCAGGAGAGCTACAGCCGGGGAAGGGGACTCCTCTTTCGGCCAGAGACCCAAAAGGGAAAGGGCTGCTGGGCCCAGCCATGCAGGTCGGGCAATGTACAATCCCAGGGGGTGTCACTCTCCAGGCCGCCACGTGGATGATGCCCTGTGCCCCTAACCTCACCCAACCGCTAGCACTGGAGTGGGGGCTGGGCCCAGGGCCTGAGCGGGAACCTGGGGCTACGCACCTTGAGCGGGAAGTAATTGCTGTAGTGTCTCCACAGACACCACCTCCTCACACAGTGAAAGCGGCGGCCACCTGAAAACAGACGCGATGCAGCCGAGCTTTGCCCACCCCGCCGCGGCCAGCCACAGGTGCCTCCCTCGCCGCTGTCACCCGGCCTCTTAACTGACCACGAGGGTGGGCACATCAGGGCCAGTTTAGGACAGGCATAGCTTCTGCTTCACTAGCTGCCCGTCTCCTAGCCCACTCCAGTTATGATCTGGACCTTTCTAGCACCTTAAAAGGACCCCTTCCCTCAGCTTCTCTACCCAGGGAGGCACAAGCTGAAGGGCTGCCTGAGAATTGGCCAGAGCCTCTTAGGACTATACTGAGAAAGGAGGAAAGAGCACGTGACGTGTGGCAGCACAGTGCCGCACGGCCCTTACCTCGCTCAGGGGTCTTCCAGTCAAAAGCCAGCCAGGTGAGCATGAGCACGGTAGCAGGCCAGTACGGGGTGAACATCACCAGGTAGAGGTTGACAAGGATCACGGTGGTCACTGGAGGAAGCACAGCCCAGAGTCAATGCACTGTGAACCGCCCCTCACGCTCGCCCTCCCTCTGGAGTGTCCACCCCAAGGTCACACACACTCTCAGCCATGGCTGCTCAGCGCTCTCACTTCCTCACCCCGGCACCCGGCCCGCATGCCCGCATCCCCAGGCCGCTCTCCTCTCTGTCCTTGGGAACCAGATTGGGATCTGGAAGGCAAGGTGTGCTCCTCCCCAACCGCGCCTCCACAGTAGGGGCTCGCCCCAGCGCCGGGCGGCGTTCTGCCCGCGCTGTGCTCCATGGCAGCCAGTGTCGGACCCACAGGTCAAGAGTCCTGGAACGGTTTTCTTCTAGCTCACGTTTTCCTCGCCATATCTTCTCTGCGAGGCGTCAGTGAAGGGAATACCACAGAAAGTCAAAACTCACCTTCAGCCAGGTTGGGGGTATACAAGACGGCAAACAAGAAACAGAGGAAAACACAAGCTGGAACAGAATGAGGCACTGGGCCGGCAAGCTCCAATAAGATCGGAGGAGTGTAGGTTAGAGGAGTCAGGAAAGAGTCACTGGAGATGACTCATAGGAAGCCACGCTCACTTAGAATTATTACTGGACTCAGTTTTTAAAACAGCTGTGAAGAAGATAATGTGAGAAAGTGGGTCAAAATAAAGATTAGAAAAGACAAATAAATCACTTCTAATTGAATATGGCAGTTTGAACACAAGTTTTTGTCTTGACTTCTTGCTGGAGCCCCATGAAAATTATCATTAAAATGTTTTTTTAAGGTATAAACCCACAGGAAGAAAAAGAATTACTGAGGTGCAAACAGTGCATAAGAGATATCACCAAAACACTTGCATGCAGGACAGTAGATGGAGGAGACGGTAACTGACTCACAACAACGAAAGCTGAAATCTAGTTACCTGCACGGGGGATGCCTACAAGAAGCAAGCCTGTTTGTACAGGGGAATGTAGGAAAGACTCAAAATTTGGAGGCACCAGGTGTCACAAAAGGCAGGCATGAGGCACAGGGCTAAAAAATACACCGAGGACTGGTGGAAAGTGTGCTAAAGAATTAGAACCCCAGGTTCCCTCCCCTCCCCTCCACAACTGGATGACAGGAGGATTATTCTCTAAAAAATGAACCAAAGAGACTCTAGACTCAAATACTTACACCAGACACAGCTAAGGTACTCTATATGCAGGCAAATTATTAATCAAGAATGAAGGTAGAATAAAGACAATTTCAGATATACACAGGCTCAGATAATTTGTCTCCCATGCCCTTTTCTCAGAAAACTACTGGAGGATGTACTTCACCAAAATGAAGGAGTAAACCAAGAAAGAGAAACGCATGCATAGGGTCCAGGGAAAAAGGGGATCCAGTAAAGAAGGGCAGTGAGCAGGGTGAGGGCTAGGGACAAGTGAGCAAGGTGCCCAGGGCACAGCATTGAAGGAGACACTCACTCTTGGGGTCATGCAAGCACTGGCCCAACACTTGCACAGCCCTGAGAATGAGCACCTTTTAAAATTTTGGACCAAAGGTGCTTCAAGGGCCCTGGAGGTGACAGCTGTGCATGAGGCCAGACTGTAACAGGAAGATGCTGGGCTCCAGCAGTGATGTCCTCAATGGGTCCTGATGTGTTTGCACATATTGAGAAATTCACACGTCTGTGGAGAGTCAGGGGATGAATTAATGATAACTAATAGGTTTCCAACAAATAACAAAAGAAGTTTAAAATGAGGCAATTACTAACTCTAGGGAAACAAGAAGTTGCATGGGAAAGGAAATATAATCTTGGTACACTACATAGCTCAATTGCGAATAATATTTCCCAGTTGTGGGTGTTCAACCAAAACCTGTGCTATACCAATTTGGGTAGCATGAGGGAAGACAAAGTTCTAGTCATAGTGGATAGAGCCAAATTCTCATCTTCCATATTAAGAAGTCAATAGTAAATGTCTAAAATTGTTACATCAGAAAATAATAATATTGCAAAATTCTAAATAGTAAAATTTAGAAATACAGAAGTAAATACCAGAAGAAAGAGCTAACAAAGTTGAAAAGGACTGCCTCGGGGAAATAGAGCTAAGGGTGGAGCAAAAGCCAGTAGTTTTAGGCTTTTGATATGCGCCATTTAAAAAGAGGCAGGAGTCTAGTGCAGAGGGCACCTTCCAGTTTCCCTCGGGCTTTGCTCAAACCCAGACAGTGTTGGGGACATCTTGTGAGTGTGGCCTCAGGCAGAGCGCCCTGTGATGAGATGAGTCCTGGATTTGCCACTTACCATATGTGTGAACAAAGATGTTGCTGAACCTCAGTTCCTCATCTGCAAAATGGGAATTAAAATACCAATATCTACCCTATTTTCCTCACAGATGTATTGGGAGGGCCTTCCCTCAAGGCCTTAGGATCCAAAGGGATACAATTCCACTCCTAGTGTGAAGAGCTGAGAGGAGTCCAAGGGGCCATTGTCCCACCTGCCCCATGCAAGTTAGTAAGGGAGAGGCAGGCGCTCCTCTGCCTGCCCCAGCTCCAGTGTCAGACTTTGGAGTGCCCAGGCAGGGGCGGGCAGAAGAGCTCCTCTCAACCCTCCTTAGCCTTTTTATGTTCCTCCCACCCCTCTGCCAGCTCACACTGGGACCCAATCCCTCAATATTGCTTCTTCCCTTTCTCTCACCCACATCTTCTGATCACCAAGTCCTATTCATTTTACTCCAATGTCTTGAGTCTTGAGTCTTCCCTCTTCTTTCCTTTTCTCTCCATCCCATCACCACTGGCCTGGTCCACATCACCACCATCTCTCACCTGGATTATTGCAACAGCCTCGTGCCTGACATCGCCAACTTGCACTCCTATCTTCCTACAATCCATTTGCTATGCAGAGCTACAATGTTCTCTCAGAACCACAAATCGGATGCCATCGCCCTATGCCAAACCCCATCATGGCTCCACATGGCCCTCCAGAAAAAGTACAAACTCCTTTCCATGATTTACAATGCCCGGCACAATCTGTCCCTTGACTGCTTTCCAGCCTCCTCTTTCTTCCCTCTCTAGTTCATCCATTCAGTAAACATGTATCAAGCACCAGTGCTTCTCACAGCTCCATCCCGCTTAACCACTGGCAGCTCCTTCAATACATTATGTTCTCCCCACATCCTAGACTTTTCATACGTTGCCCATCCTGTGCCTCAAACGCTCTGTCTCTGCACCTATTTCCTATTTGTCCTTCAAGAGTCAACCCAATTCAATGGAAAAATGGGCAAAGGCCATGAATGGGCAGGTAACAGAAAAAACTATTAGCTGATAAACATATGAAAAGATGCTCGACCTCATCGGTAATCAAGGAAGTTCAAAATAAGTCTAGGAGTCACTGCTGTTTACCTATCACTTCTGGTTGGAGGTTTCTATTTACCTATCACTTCTGGTAGTAATGACTGCATATGAGCTCACCATTCACTTTCCTTCCCATGCTATGGTAATCCCTTAAGCCACATTTTGCAGCATCACAGTTTGGTGGTGCCTTCATCAGCCTGAACATTAGCGTCCACGGTGAGCAGAGACTCCCACCAACCTGTGTGGGACATTCAACATGAACAAGTAATAAACATTTGCCGGGGTAAGCCACTGGGATTTCAGAGTTAATTTGTTACCACAGCATACCTAGACTATCCTGAGTAATATACCCTAAATACACCCATTTTGCAAATTAGGAAAATAAGACTCAGAGAGAATAAATGCCTTGCTAGAGGTTTCACAAATAGTAAGTAGTAGGGCTGGAATCTGAACACAGGTGAGTTGAGGTAAGGAAGGCCCACCCTCCCTACTCACTGGCATGCCCCTGTGCCAGCTCCATGCTCCAAGGGCCTATCTGCATTCTTCATTCCCAGATAGCTTACAAGGTCATTTAGTTCATGCCCTTCACTCCAGCCAGTACTCGCCTGAACCACTAGGCCAGGTGGGTGGTTTTTTTTCCAGGCCCCCCTCCCACAGCAATGGTTTGTTTCAGTGGCTGGCATATAAATAACTTACACAGAGCGTTTGTGGTGATGTATGGGTTGAAAGAAATGGATGGATAAATGGTTGAATTCCTCCAGATGAGAAGTGTCCAAAGCCTTCCTCTGCCACCTGGCCAACTCTCTCTCACCTACAGTTTGCTTGAGTCCTTGCGGTCACAGCCAAGCCCTTTTCCTTGGCTAGCCTCAGTGGAACTATGCCCTATATTCCCAGAACATGGCCTCCACACCCCAGTGTAGACGCAGGAGAGCTCGCCATACATGCTTGCAGCAAGGCACATGCATACACAAGATACACGCACCCCTGCATAGCCACACACCCATATGGACACTCACAGATCCCACGAATACCATGCCCAGCTGGATCAGGCCAGAGGCCAGGGTGACCAACCATCTCGGTTTGCCTGGGACAGCCCCAGTTTGAGCACTGAATGTCCTGCAACCCTAAAATCCTTCCAAAGTCCCAGGCAAGCCAGGATGGTTGGTCACATTACCAATGGCTGAAGAAGACTCACCGATAAGAAAGGCACTGAGGGCCCACTGGAAAATAGCAAAGACCTGCATGGCGGTCTTGAGGTCCTTCTTAGAGGGCAAGAGCATTATGCCCAGGGTCCCAGTGGCTCCAAGTAAATGCTACTCTGCTGCCCAGCCCTGACTGCTCAGGGCCTGGGGAGTTTCCTCTCTTCATGCTTTCTTCTCCAGCCCCTGCCTAGTCTCCACCCTCTGTCCCACCCCTCCACAGGATTGCAGGACCACATACCGCCTCTGCTTGTCCAGTTCCTTCCAGTTGCCTACCCACCTGCACTTTTACCCACTTGGGCATGGCCTAGGCTGAGATTGTGACAGCCCCTTGCACACCTGGGTAGAGAAATGTGGATGAAGCCCTAGTGTGGGAAGTGACTGGGTGTGGGTGTGTGCTGACAAGAGGCCTCCGGGGCCAGTCTGGATGTGGGGAGCAGTGGGCAGGAAGAAGACCAGGGCTCAGATGGGACATAGGGTCTGCATTTCTGTCTTTGAGGCCCACCTGTCTCTCAGTGACAACGTGATTGGATGGCAGAAGAGAGGAGATCACAGGCCAGGCCTAGAAATACCTTCAGCCTTTTGATCAGTCTGGGAGAAGTCATTACTTACAGGAAGAGACATCACATGTATATGTAAGCTATACTAGGTGCTCAATAAATTTTTTATTGAATGAAGAAATGAATATTAATACATATGGTATTATTTGTGTACATGAAATTTTAGAATAGGCAAAACTAATCTAAAGTGGAAAAATCAGAGCAATGGTTGCCTCTGCTAGGGAATTGACTAGGAAGGGGCATGAGGGAACTTTGGGGGGTGACCGGGATATTCTCTATCTTGATAGAACTTTGAGTTACACAAATCAAAACCTCATTTGTGAAAACTCAGTGAATGTACCTTAAAATTTGTACATTTCACTGCATGTACATTTTACCTCAAAAGTAAACAAACATTGAACTCTCATGAATGCTGAAGTGTTCAGGGGTAAAGAGTACTGATGTCTGCAATATACCTTGAAATGCACATAAAATTATATTGATGGATGGATAGAGGGATGTAGTGATGAAGAGCTAGGCAATAAATCAAATAGAGAAAAATGTTATCTGCACAATCTAGGCAGTGGGTGGTCACTGTATGATTCTTTCAACTATTCCATAGGTTTGAATTTTTTTATAATAGAATTTTGCAAAAAAACCTCCCTCAAGATCATAATAAAAAATAAATTTTAAAAATGTGATTTCTCCATGCATGTACATGAGCACATGTGGCCTTTGCATGTGAGTATATATATGTACAAAAGAAAATATGTATCTAGTTGTCAACATCTTTATATACCAGGTCAGGTGGCTCTCCACGTGAGTGTATATGTGTGATGGGGTGTGTCAGTGAGAAAGCATCCAAGTCCAGGCCGGGCGCGGTGGCTCACGCCTGTAATCCTAGCACTCTGGGAGGTCAAGGCGGGTGGATTGCTCAAGGTCAGGAGTTCGAAACCAGCCTGAGCAAGAGCGAGACCTCGTCTCTACTATAAATAGAAAGAAATGAATTGGCCAACTAAGAATATATAGAAAAAAAATTAGCCGGGCATGGTGGCGCATGCTTGTAGTCCCAG